>CABFPE010000261.1:322364-338025 GCA_900660155.1 Hofstenia miamia
GTAGTGAGTACTTAGTGATGTGGAAGGTTTGTTGCTGTTTGTCACTGTGCCCTTTAATCAGCAGTGGTGAGTACTTAGCGACGTTGAAGTTTTGTTGCTGTTCGTCACTGTGCCCTTTAATCAGCACTGGTGAGTACTTAGCATTTCTTCTTCTTTGCTAATGTTTTCCGTGTCCCTGGGTTTGGTGAGTCTTGTACTTTTCACTCATCTCCTGGGGTTCGATTTGCACTGCATCACTTTTCTCTTTGGTGATCTCTGGTTCATCTTGTTGTTCCTAAACTGAGTTATTACATTTAAGTTCCATGTTTCAGGGTTATAATTAATATTTTGTTTTGCTGCTCTCTGGGGCATTATTCTTGGTTGTATATTGTCATCATCGATGTTGTGTTGGAATTCTTCTTCAAATTCCTCCTCTGGTAGGCTACCTAGTTCCTCCATTTGGTATGCACTATTGCCTTTGTTTCTTAGCAGTTTGAATTCTGCGTTTTTGTCAAAGGTGGCTCCTTTGATATCGGTTATTGCCCTTTTTAGGTTTTGAAAATGTAGGGTCCTGTCATTACTTAATAGATATTTGTTGTTGTCTAATACACTTTTGATAGTGGATGGGCTTGCCCATACTGTTTTCAGTTTCCTGACTTGGTTTATGTCAGTTGTTTTAACAGGTGTAAATGCGTAAACTTTATTGCCAACTTTGTGCGCATGTCCGTAGATTTTTTTATTATATTTTCACTCTTGTCTCATTGCGGATTTTTTATGTTGTGGCACATTGTTTTGTGGATGCCTGTTATCTTGTCTTTCAGCTGTTTAACATATTGATTGTTCATCTTGCCTGAGTATTCAGAAAATTGGATGGATAGTGGTGTTGTTGCTTCCCTTCTATACATTGCTTTGAAGGGGGTATTTGTGTTGTTAAGTGTACGGAGGTGTTGTAGAAATATTCTTTCATTTCTATTATGTCTCGCCATTTGTTTCCTCCTATTCTTGAGGTTGCTACTCTGATGAGTTTTATTAGTGTTCTATTTAATCTTTCTACTGCTCTGTTTGCTTGAGCATGGTATGCTGTGGTACATTCCCTGTCTATCTTGAGCAGTTTAGTGAGTTCTTGGAACAGTGCACTTTCAAACATGTGTGCTTTTGTCCATTATAATTTTTTCCATGAGACCAACTTTTAAAATCCATTCTTTTAAAATTATGTTAGCTGTCTCTTCTGCAGTTGTGTTTTTCATTGGTACTATCCTTGCATATCATGTAAAGTTGTCTATTATGACAAGTTATTGGTATCCTTCATCGTCCTTTGACAGCATTTTGATATCTATATGTACTATCTTGTTTTGTTGCGATGATTTTTTATAGTGGTGCCCTCTGTGGTGGGAAATGTTGTTTGTTATTGAGCAGGCAAGTTGTGCATTTGTTTATGACATCTTCAGTTGTTGTTCTTATTGCAGTGGTGATATACTTGGAGTTAAATGTCATTTCCGTTTGTGTTATGCTGAGGTGCCCTCATTTGTGAGTTTTTTGTACCATTTCTCTCTTGTAGTACTCTGGTATCGCTATCCTGTTTGTTTTACCAGTTGTGTATAGGAGCCCGTTTTTGTTTAACTTCCAGTTGTATCTGCCATAATAGTTTCTTGCTGTTTTGGGAAATTGGAGTTCCTGATTTTTTATTTTTGCTATTATTTCTTTTAGTACAATGTCTTCATTTTGTTTTCATATTATTTCTTCTTCTGTTATTTCTTCTTTTAACATTATCAGGGCTATGGCTTGTCCTTTTTTGTCTACATTGATTTCTGGGAGTTGCTTGTATTCACTGTGTGGTAAGAATTGAAACTGTGTCTTTTCTCCATCTTTTTTTCGAGGTCTCTTTGATATTGTGGGAGTGATGTCCAAAAGTCTGCGTTGCTATGTAGTTTGCCTTTTCTATGTTTGATGGAGAATGTGAATTCATTTAGGAATTTGATCCATCATGATACAATTGAAGATTTATCTCCTGAAAATTTCTTTAGCCATGCTAATCCGCTGTTGTTGGTTCTGACTCTGAATTGTTTCCCTATGAGGAAGTGCCTAAATTTTTTAATGCTTTTGATTAGGGTGAGCATTTCAAGCTTTGTCAAGCCATAGTTTTCTTCACTGGGCTTCAGTTTTTGACTGAAGAATTGTATCAGTAGTTCTTTTCCGTTTTTTATTTGTCCCAGTCCTGCCCCTATGGCGACTTTGCTGGCATTGCAGTCTAGTATAAATTGTTTTGAGGAGTTGGGTGGGTTTAACAATTGTAGTTTTGCGAGTTCGTTTTTTATGTTATCAAGTTCTTCTTGTTGTTTTAAAGTCCATTCAAAGGGGGTGGATTTTCTCATTAAGTTCGTCATATTTGCGGTTTTTTCCGCTATGTTTGGTATAAATGTACTGTAGTAATTGAAAAATCCCATAATTCTTTGTAGATCTTTTTTTGTGTTAGGTTTCTCAATGTTTCTTATCATGTCTCTTGCATTGTTTTTATGCTTATTTGTCCTTTTGAAATGATTCTCCCTAAGAATGTTACCTTCTCTTTGAGGATGTCACATTTGTTTCTGTTTATCCTTAGTCCAGCATTCTTGAGTATTATTAGTGTTTTGTCAAGTTTGTTTAGATGTTCTTCTACTGTGTCACTGGTTATTATTATGTCGTCTATATATGCATTTATCCCATCTTCAATGGTGTGTTGTTTATTCTTCAGTACTTTCATTATGTATTGTTGGAAGGTGGCTGGGGCGTTGCATAGTCCAAACGCCATGTAGATCCATTCGTAGAGGCCGTAGGGTGTTATAAATGCTGTTTTTTCTATGTCCTCCAGTTCCATTTGTACTTGCCAGTATGCTTTACAAAGGTCTAATATGGTGAAGTATTTGTGTTTGCTGGCTTCATAGAGCATATCTTCTATTCTTGGTAGTGGGTATGAGTCCTTTTTGTGATTTTGTTGAGTTTTCTGAAATCTATACATAGTTGATGTTTTGTTCCTTGTTTTACGAACACTGTGGGAGATGCATAGGGGCTTTTGCTGGGGCGTATTATTTTGTTGTCTATGAGTTCATTCAGAATTTTATTGTATTCGTCCTTTAGCTGTTTGGGCACTCTTCATATGGGTAGCTTGACTGGCTTGTTGGTTGTTGTTATAATTTTGTGGGTTTCTCTGACTGCTTTTCCTATGCTGATTTCACCAAAGTTGAAGATCATGCTATGTTTGGTTAGCATTTGTTGTAGTTTTTTTCTTTCTTCTTCTTGTAAGTGTTCGTAATCTTTTTCTTTTATTTTGGGTATCTGTATTTCTTCTTCGGCTTTCATCCCCATGCCCTTTAGTCTGCTGTGAGGATTACTTGCTCCAATGGTGTTCATCCACGTGCCCTTTAGTTGGTGGTGTGCATTACTTTGCGTGTTCATCTGCAGCCCTTTAGTCGGCATTGCAGAATACTTACTCCATTGTTTTCTTCTAGGGGTTTCCAGATACAGTGCTTCTGATGTTTGTCATAATGTATCTTCCATAGATTTTTACTTTAGAGCAGTTGATGTTTACATTTCTGTTGGTTGAGTTCAGTATTGGTATTTTTCCTTCTCCATTTTTGATCAAGCATATGCTTGATGGGATTGCTATGCATTTCATATTTATTCCTGTTTGTTTGTGAAGCATGATTTCTGCTGTGATCTTTCCTTCTGTTTTGATTGTATGCATCTTCCAGTGGTATGGTTGTAGTCTTATGTCTTTGGTTAGTTCGAATAGTATCTTTCTATTTTCTTGTTCTTCTTCTATTTCAATTTCCTCCTCTTTGACTTTCATTGTTTTGTTGCCATAATTGATGATGCACTTGTTTTTTGATAAGAAATCGTCTCCTAGTATGATTTCATAGGGTAGTAAGTTGTTGTGAGTGTCGATGACTATTAGATCCTGTTCAAAGGTATTATCAGCGATTCTCAGTCTAATTTTCTCTAACATACCTTTTGTGTCTATGTAATCGCCTGAGGTGTTAATTAGTCTGGTGAGAGGTTTTTTGAAATTTTTCCTATCATATCCTAGTTTTGTTGCACACTTATTGGTTATTATTGATTTGGCTGCACCTGTATCTATTGTTGCCTTTACCATCATGCTGTTCATCACAACTGTAATTGTGTTTAAGTTTTTGATGTTGGTTAGGATTAATAGTGGCGCTTGGTTTTCTTGACTGGCGCTCCTAATAGTTTTCTGATTCTTCTGTATTTTCATCTTCATCATTTTCAGGTCTTTGTCATCATAATATGCATTTCCATCTTCTATTATGTTTATTTGCTTCTTACATTTGTCTTTACAGTGGCTTTTTAGGCTGCAGTTGAAACAGCACATGTTTTTTTCTTTGAGTTTTTTCATTTGACCATTGGAGGTTTTTATTTTAATCATTTTTTCTCCTTTTTTGGTTTCATTGAATTTGGTGGGTTTTTTCTGTGTCTGTTCTTTGGTTTTCAAGTCAACTGTGTTAGTGTTTGTTTTGTTCCATGCTGCCTTTTCATTTATTCTTGAGTTATTCTCTAACATGATTTGGATGTCCACTGCTTTTCATATCATTTTCTTGATGCTTTCATTGACATCACATTTGATTTCAAATTGTTGTTTGACTTTCTCTGGAAGACCTTTGGTAATGTGGGAGAAGAGGTCATATTTCGAGAAGTGTCCTCCCCTAGATCTGAGTATGATGAGTCTTTGTACTTGTGATATATAGTTGCGTATGTCATCGTATTTTTTCATTTTGGTTGAATTTAGGATCAGTCTATATTGATTTTTGAAGCTCTTGTTGTGGTAGTATTCAAGAAAGTCTCTGGTAAGGGCTTTGTAGTTCATTTTGGTTTTGGTATCTAATATTAGGTAGTGTTGGTAGGCTGCTCCTGACAAGTATAATGGCAGTCGTGCAGCTGTGGCAGTTTGATTTACTTTGTGCTTCTTCATGGTTAGTTTGAATAGTTGTAGCCATTCTTTGAACGATGGAAGAGTATGCATCAATTTTACCTGTGAAGGTTTTTAGTTGTTTTTTGCAGGGAGTTGTTTCTTCGATATCAACCTCTGGGAGTATCATGTTTTGGTTTTGTTGGCTTCTCTAGTTTCATGTTGTTTGTCACTCATTTGGTGACCTCTTGTGTTAGTTTATTAATTATTTTTTCTTAAAAAAGGTTGGGTTAAGTGATGAAAAATCATAAACGGAAATATAGTAGGCCATGTCTCAGACTACTATAAAGAACTTATCTAGATGTAATTTTTAATTTGCAATCGAATAAACTAAGTGCGAAGTCCATAGGATCAAAACTCGCTGAGATATTATCGATTATTCTATATTATATATATATATATATATATATATATATTAGGTTACTAAAAGAAATTTTAATATAAGCACATAGTAAGCCATTTCTTAGTATACTTATAAGTACTTTTCTAGATGTAGTTTTTAATTTGCAATCAAATACAAGAGGTGCGAAGTTTATAGCACCATTATTGACTGAGATATTAACATTTTTCTAACGCTGCAAAAGCTGTACCATATATCTAGATTTTAGAAAAAACGTTAATATCTCAGTCAATATTGATCCTATCAACTTAAAACTACCACCAATCGATTGGAAATTAAATTTTACATCTAGATACACTGGCACTATATTTTAACACTGTTTCCCTAAGAGATAAAATTGTAGTGTAGGCTATGCCTTATTCCTCGATAGGAAAACTGAAGCAATACCTTTGATCACGCTTTGAGTAGCGTAATTTACCATCTGGGACTCGTTAAAATGCGACTAGAATTTATTAATTCCCGACTAACTTTAAACATTAATATCTCAGTCAATATTGATCTGATCGACTAGATGTAGTTTTTAATTTGCAAGCGAATAAAAGTACTGCGAAGTCCGTAGCATCAATATTGGCAGAGATAATTACGATTACTTTTTAAAATTTCAGTTAAAAAAGGTTGGGTTAACTCATAAAAAATCACAAACGCAAACATAGTAGGCTATGTCTTAGACCACTTATAAGTATTTTTCTAGATGTAGTTTTTAATTTGCAATCGAATAAAACTACTGCGAAGTCTGTAGCACCAATATTGACAGAGATATTCGCGTTTATTTTTACCACTTATATATATATATATATATATATATATATATATATAACAGATTAATCAGTAATATCTAAACGAGTTTCGATCGTATGGACTTTTCACTAGATTGTAAATTAAAAACTACATCTAGAAAAGTTCTCAGAAGTAGTCTAAAACATGGCCTACTATGTTTTCATTTTTAATTTTAGCATACCACTAACATATATGAAATTTTAATAATTATTTGTTAATAGCTCAAGCAGTTTTGATCGTATGGACTTCGCACTAGGTTTATTCGATTGCAAATTAAACATTACACCTATATAAGTTCTTTAGAGTAGTCTAAAAGATGGCCTACTATATTTTTCTTTCGAATTTTCCTTTAGTATGCTGTTAACTTTTACATTTGAATTTTTAAATATAATCAGTAATATCTCTGTCAATATTAGTGATATCGACTTTATAATGCCTGCATTCAGTTTAAAATTAAATTTTACATCTAGAATCATAGTTTTAAGAAATTTTAAACAGGCTGTACCGCATAGTCAACTTCCCACTGTCCGTACCGCATAGGCATCTCCCCCACTGTGCTGTACCGCATAGGCAAAAAAAATTTTTAAGTACCGCATAGGCATTGAGATCAATCCCCGTACCGCATATGTACCTATGCGGTAACAAAGGTAATAAGTTTGAGTTGACTGGTGCGATTGAGGTAGTGCGGGGGTTGTTTTTTAGATTGTTGCCTCTATACGAGTGTGACTGAAGTTTTCTGGTGTTGAGGAGAAAAAAAAATTTTTTTGTACGCTGGCAGCTTTGTCCTTTTTTATTGTTGCAGATTAGTGAACCGTTTATCAGATCATAACAGAACTTTAATAGTGGGGGAGCCAGGTAAGTAAGTAAAAGATACAGAACAACGATTTGGTAAATTCCATTGTAACAGATTAGAAAACGTAACAACAGTTAAGAACAGTTAGAACTAATTAGTAACAATTAAGAATAACCAGAATGGTATCCAGTGGCGGGAGAGTAAAGAGAGTGGATTCCGTGGTAACTATTGCAACTCTGAGTGTTGCTGGGCTAGTTTCCAAAGCAGTCGTGGAAAGAGTCAACTTGAAACATTATTGAACTAGAACAATGTGAGTAAGCAGAAGAAATCCATCTTGACCACAGTACTCGAGGTTTGCGTCCTGTCCTGGTCGCCAAGTTGCATCATCACCCAAGCTATGGATGTGCCTAATAACATATAATCTAGATGTGATGATCGGCAGATTCTGCCAAACAAGGTAATGAGCACTTTTACTCTCTCTTCCTTTCTCTGTAGTGAATTTGTAATAACTGAGATATAACTGGATTATATTTCCAGCGCTTATACAAATGATCACCTTTGCTAGTATTTAGGTAGCATCTCTGAAAGTGTCCTGAGAGAGCAAGCTGGGCGCGCTTGCCCAAAGCCAAGATCTTGAAGACAGTTCACAGATTTCCCAGCAGTACNTAACCAGAATGGTATCCAGTGGCGGGAGAGTAAAGAGATTGGATTCCGTGGTAACTATTGCAACTCTGAGCGTTTCTGGGCTAGTTTCCAAAGCAGTGGTGGAAAGAGTCAACTTGAAACATTATTGAACGAGAACAATGTGAGTAAGCGGAAGAAATCCATCTTGACCACAGTACTCAAGGGTTGCGTCCTGTCACGGTCGCCATGTTGCATCATCACCCAAGCTATGGATGTGCCTAATAACATATAATCTAGATGCAATGATCGGCAGATTCCGCCAAGCAGGGTAATGAGCACTTTTACTCTCTCTTCCTTTCTCTGTAGTGAATTTGTAATAACTAAGATATAACTAGATTACATTTCCCTTCCTTTTACTGTAGTGAATTTGTAATAACTAAGATATAACTAGATTACATTTCCAGCGCTTATACAAATGATCACCCTTGCTAGTATTTAGGTAGCATCTCTGAAGGTGTCCTGAGAGAGCAAGCTGGGCGCACTTGCCCAAAGCCGAGATCTTGAAGACAGTTCACAGATTTCCCAGCAGTACGATTCCATTCCAACCAAGTCCACCAGTCCATCCGCGGATACACTCAGCTCAGTCTCACAGAAGGAGTTTTGTTATGTGTGCCCTACTTACGGTGAAATAAATAGACAGTCACTAATCGACTTACGCTCATTCTCATTTCATGTAGCTCCAATGTGTGAATTAAATAATTAAATAGATTCGCAACCTGATACTAACTGCCAAGTGTTAAAAAGAGTTAATGATTGATTAAGGCAGCTTCCTAAATGTAGTTAAAATATAGACAAGACATATATCATGATTGAGTACTGACACAAACACTAGCTGCAAACAAAATGAAAAGACTTCTAAAAACAACTCCTCCTAACCTACATTTAATAAAAATATAATTAACACGGTCTCATATCAGTCTCTTATAGTCATCAATTTAGATCTAAAATATAGTTACTAACAAGTATAATAATCGATTCTATGGTGGCATCTCGCCTTTCAAGAGTTTGTTACTACATGTCACACGAAACAATTGGTAGAGAGCTAAGCAAAGAATAAAAAACATTCCTACACGTAACCCTAACTTAATTGCTTGTGATTCTCGAGGCTGAAATCCATTCATGTTTCCCCTAGCACACAGCCATCAATTGCCACTCGCAACACTCGCTCAGCTTCTCATTGCGTATTAATTAAAAGAATGAACCACTAATACAGTAAATATCATCATCTTTACAGCACTTTGTTTGTTTATATATGAAAGTTAATAAATATGTTTACCAATTAAGCAAGTACCAGTCGCTATCCAATTTCTTAAGTCCACGTAATTATTCTTCTGCGTGGCCCAATCGTAAAGCTAAAATCAATGCGGAGCTTTATGTCCACATCCGTTTTGTCAAAAAGGCATTGCGACAGATATTTGCTTTTACAACTTTTTGGCAAACTTAATATAGCTAATTTCTAATAAAAGGTGAATCGATTTTTATGTTGTAGTTTTCTTTTAATTCTTTTTTATTAGATTGAGCTTTTCTTTGAGATTATGCTACATTAAACCTTAAAATTTTGTGAACACATATTGTAATTATATGTGTGAACTTTTAAATCCAGTGCATATGCTGAATATTTCCTTAGTGTTTGAGTTGATCCCGGCATTGCAGGATATCATGGAATGTGGGTAGGGAAAGTTAAGAAATTGCGAAATTTTCAAATACTATTGTTCACATTGGCTTCAAACATGGTGGAATAACTTTCTAATATAATTCTACATCTAAAAACTTTAGAAAATATATAAATTTTGTATTTGTCTTAGTATATGATAGCAGGTTATCATAGATTGTGGGTAGAGGATACTAACAAATCTTAATTCTGAATTAAGTAGTCCTATATTTTAATAAAGCATATTCTGATGTGCTTTCATGCATACATGTATATTAGCATGTTTATCTAATTAAATTGAAACAAATTTGAGATGTCAATTGCAATAAATAGCAAAAAGTAAATTATAAGGCTAAATTGCGGATAGTTTTTGCTCTTTCTCAAATTACAAATTTATACAAAAATGCATAGCTGTTCTTGAGCTGAAAACTTCAATATCAATAAATTGTAGAGGCTGAAAAGTTTAATTGAAATTTTCTAAAGCATGCATGAATTGAAGGATATGACTGTTAATTCAATATCATAATGCCCGGTTCAGGCTAAATGTGTTAAACAGATAAAATGGCTCGAATATGGGTAATTAAAAAACTACTGATTGGATTGACATTAATCTCAGCTTAAATTGCAATTTACTACTTCTTTGAAAAATTATGGCTTTGTTTGAGCTGAAAACTTCAATAGCATTATGCTAATGTTTATTTGAAATTTTCTAAAATATAGGTGAATTGAACGATATGGCTATTATTTCGGCATTATTGTAATGTACTATGATATATGTGATAAAATCACGAGGCACCTTAGCGCCAAGAAATTTTTTTTATTAGAATATAATATGAAATAAATTGGGCTTTAGTTAGTATATAATATATGAAGGTGGCAATTAATAAATACTGGCTTACTAAGCAATACTTTAGGTAGTTAATTTTAATCTTGAAAAAGTTGTGAAAGAGCTAATCAAGCCCTCCAAAATGCTGTAAACAGTAAATTAGGCCAAAATTCATTAAGTAATCGTTCTCTAAATTATGCACATATACAGCTATTCTCTGCGTTAACAAGCTTTTTTATTGTTTCTAGATAGATAAAAACAAATGCACATATTAACTTAGTTATACGAAAACAATTGTTTACTTGCAACTTACATTGCATCTATGGTTGCACTTTTAATTATGTCCATTTCTCTGCTTGCACATAGCCACAATACTTTTCGTTTACAGGTTTTATGAAATTCTAAAAATGAATATCATTTATTTTCAATTTGGTGAAGTTGTATTAACTATTGCCCAATCTGGGTAAACATATTAGAAGAAAGAAAGTTAAGAATTCCGTACATTTTTCATCAACTTCTAAAAGTGACTTTTCAACAAAGGGATTAAATTTAAGTATTGAAAAGACAAGTAGGTAAAGTTAAAGACGGGCCTTGTTGATACAAGTATCAATAACTTGCCCCGCACAATTGTTTTTAAATTATATTTATGTCATGCACAAAAATAGATATAATATTGCACAATTTTATATAGTTCCTATTGGCCACTCACAAAGTAAGGTATTACAAAATTGGTGCAAATTCAAAATGTTAAGATTTTTCAAAATTGTCACCTTCCGAGGCCTTCGTGTACCCCAAATCCGGCAAAAATAGCGTTCCAAAACTGGGATGTGAAAAAACACAGAAATTTTGATATGTTCTGTGCATTAAACCCAAAAAATGAGATTCCGCAATAAGGATTTCATCGAGTCAGCTTGCATGAACATTATTTTCATTGTGGCAACTGTGTGATTTTCTTTTGTTGGTTGGAAGTTGCGAGTGGTTATTTCAGTTTCATGTTCTTTTGTGATTTTTATCTCTATTAGGTACTGCTCATCGTCTGTGTTGATCCACTTGATGGCTGGGCTTAGGTTTCCCCATTTTTCCATGTTGACTTCATCTATTCTATCTTGTGGTGATAGTATGATATCTGTTAACATCAGTAGTTCGTCTTCATGTATTATTTCTGCCTGCATTTTTGTTGTCATTTCCAGAACCTCCACAGGTATGTTTATTCCGGCTTTCGACATTTCTTCTGCTTTCTTAATGATTTTTGTGAATGAGCATTTTGGTGTTTCTCATTTGAAACTTTCGGTTTCTTTTGCTGTGATTTGCTCTACGTTTTTAGTTCGAATTTGATTTAATATGTCAATTGTGTTGCACATCTTCCTTTTGATTAGTTTTTTGGTTGTTAGCCATGGCTGTTCTTCTGTCTGAAGGAGTTTTGTCTCAAAGGTTGCTCCCCATATGTACTTTTTCATGGGTTTGTTGAACAGTGAAATTTCGTTTGGGCAGATGCCTGTTTTGTTTGCTATTGTGACCATTGTTATTTTGCACATGGGGTTTTCTTTTGTGATGATGCGTAGAATATTTTTCTCAATGGTTTTCACTGGTTTTTCTGTTTTGTCTGGTGATGCGAATTTTTCAGTGAGCCCTTTTAATAGCCAGTTTTTTGTGTTCATGTTGATCAGTGAGAAGGTGATTTTGTAATATTTTGCTTTAGTTAGTTGCATTCTTCTTCGCCTGGGTATTGGTAATTGGAGGTTTTTATTTTACTATGAGGAATATTGAGAGGAGCCATATTGTTGTANTATTTCGGTAAAGCTATGACAATTTCCATTATTTAATCTGTTCACCAACTGTACAATTCCATTTAATCCAGCTTTCCATTCGTAGCAAGATAAGGTATTACTAACAACTTGTTTAGATCGAAAGCGGCAAGATGTTATCAGGGTCAGAACCCCTAGCAAATCACTGCAGCTCAAGAAGAACATGGAGTGGTAAGGCATCACCAGTTACCGTGGAAATGATTGTGACCTACAAACAAGGCTCATGGTGCCGAAATGTCTGTGATTGTGTGTTGTGAATCCCTAGCAATTTAGTGTATTGATTGTTCTTGTTATTACTGATGATTGCAATAAATAAGAGTTCGCAAACCTTAGCTTATTATGAGCCATACATAAAAATAAATATAACTACGCCCTGAATACATGTGAACAATCAATACGGTCGGCAGAAATTGTTGACGTGGCAGTCATAATTGAAGGTCACTTCTGAAACTGTCTAACATGACAAGTACAATTAACGACATGTAGGCACCTCATATGTATAATAAAGCTTATTACACCGAAAGAATTTGGATTTAAAAAGGGTTAGCCTAAATGTAGCTATCCAGCTATTTAATGACATGAGTTATAACAATGAATGAAACAGTTGGAAAGCTATACAAAGTAAGAAGCCCATGTAGACTTAACCTAAGGGCTGCATGACGAAGGCAGCTTGAATAGCTGTACATGCGTCGGCTCCAAGTAAATTCATCACCAAATAATTCCATTGTAAGCTATTTATAATAATATTGCATAAAGAGTTAAACAATCGGCATGTACCTGTTTGTAGTTCAAATTTGTTTACTAGTTGCTAATTCATTCGTCTGCTAATGATTACTCAACGTCAGCTAATTAGCTTAAGTGATTTGGTCCCTTTTGATTTGCCAAACTGTTTTGCTGATAAATTTAATATCAAACTGCACAATAGTTTTTTTTAAAAATCAAAAGGATAATAATTGGATTGTGTACAAAAATATAAATATTAAATTCCTGATAGTTCTTAGTTACTTTCTTTGTTATCTTTTTGTACCACCAATAATGCCACACAAGTAAATCCATTGCATGCTATTTATAATCACCTTTCACTTTCACAAACACTTAAAAATTCGGGATTTACCTGTTCATTGATTCAATTTCGCTTACAATTCTTTTGCAACGTCATTACTAATTAGCTGTAGCGATTTTTGTCTCTTTAATTTTGCCAAACCATTGCTGATAAACATACTGCGCAAATATTTTTCAAAATTTAAATAATTTTGTTTGTACAAAAGTATAATTAAATCCCAAGTTTACTAATATTCTTAGTTACTTCTTTTTATTAGTCGTTTGTTTGAACACCATTATGCTACATTAGAAATGCAGTTAAATATATTATGGTTTAACGCCATCATTGCTACATGATATTGCATACCAATTTGCTTGAAGAGAGGGCGTGAAGATACCAGCTTTTTGGAATGCCTATTAACAAAAAGTTTGTTCTCGATTGGTTCACAGCGTTCATGAAAAGAATTAGCCTTCAATCTAAATTTATCACACCTGTGATAAAGATTGGGAATACTTTCCTATTCCTCACTACAGTGCATAAAGTGGTTTGAAAAAAATGGTGTGCATAAAGTAGTAAAGAATAGCAGGGTTGTGTATATACGGGTTTCTAATAATAATCCGTTTTCAATAACTTTTTACGCTTTTCTATTGATTTTGATAAGAAAAAAAGCGTTTTTTAGAAATTCAGGATTTTCCAGCCAGGGGTAAAAAAACTACGGCAATACGCATATAAATAATTATTCATTTATACCCCCTTTTAACTATGTACCAATATGTTTTTGAGCAATTTTTTGAATGAAATTCAGTGCTTCTAATTTTAATTACACCCTATTTTCTTAAGCAAAACAATTAGAAATTTCGATTTATAAGAGGTGCAATGTGTTTCCAGATAGTGAAACGTGTGTGTAATGTGATTGACAAAGCAACACTTGTGAAAATACATCTGTGCGTTATAATTCATTCGTTATAACTCGATTTTGTTTTGTTGTCTTACACATGCTTGCATAGAGATTCTATGAATGAATAAACCTTTCAATAACATCTGATGTGCTCTTGTAAATGCTAAAACAGCATCTGTGTCTGTCCTCTGTAACACGTTTTCATTCCACATACCGTCTAGTTTCAAATAAGTTCTTAAATAATGTCTCAACAGCTATCTCACGATTTCAATACACTATCTGCCAAAATCGCCAAAATTATACACAAGAAGCATAAAGACTATTACTTTTCCCTCATTAGAGAATTTGGAAATACGCACAATGTAGCCTTTTTTTATCAAGCGCCTTCCCCATTGGTTGAAAGTGTGGTGGAGAATGCAAAGACCACCAGAACAAAACTCGACATCTATTTAATGAGCATAAGTGGAACAAATAATAGGCATAAGTCATATTCTGATCTTGATGTCCAAGATGATACAGAAGAGCACTGCCTCATATCAATTGGAGAAATTATAAAGCTGGAGGAAGTAATTTCCCATCAAAGTTTATATTTGACAATGCTAAAAGGTAAAGTCTTAAATAAATTAAAAGAAATGCTAGACAACATTCATTTGGTGAGGGCAGCTTTGAAAGAAAAAAATATTTTCATGAACTCATCGACCATATATTTCCTCCTATCATTTTTCAAATTATCATCAACCAATACAGAAATCTTAAATTCCACGCTCCCCCAAACATTTTTCCAAACAAATTTACGCGTCATTAAAAAGTATTATGAAGATAAAGATAAATAGAAGGTAATACATTCTAAAATAAAAGTATTAAGTTAATTATAATTCTATAGTATTGCAAGTAATAATTATATAAATTGGGCAAATAAAATATTCAAATGTTTACAATTCTTTAATTCAAATTTTTACTACTGTAAATTTTCATTTTTATGTAACTAGGGTACTATTATTATAANTATAACTTTTAACGATTTGTATTAATTAATATAATTAGTTTGTAATTGGTAAATTTAGAATTAACTTTAAATTCATAAGCAAAAAGAACACATTTAGAAATTGGTATTAAGTTTGAAAGGGTGCGGCAACTAGGTATGACTACCTGGCCCTTCCAGATTTAATTTCCAAAATCTATGCGGCAATTCTTTACACTTTTAATCTTTACATTTGAATATATTTCAACTTCACTAAATTTAAATGTATTCTTGTTCAACAAGAGNGTAAACAAAATTTATTTTGAAAATGTTCTAATTCGAATGTTGACTATATTTCAGTGAAATAAACAAAATGCATTCATGTTCAACAAGAGAGTAAACAAAATTTATTTTGAAAATGTTCTAATTTGAATGTTGACTATATTTCATTAATCTTAGGTGCATTCTTGTTCAACAAGAGAGTAAATAAAATTTATTTTATAAAATATCAACTTCAGTAAAAGAAACAAAGTGCATTTGTTTGCAACAAGAGAGTAAACAAAAGTTTATAATAAAAAATATTCTAAATTAATTTGTAACTTTGACCAAATGTATCCTTTTGCAACAAGAAAGTAAACAAAATTTATTTTAAAAATACTCTAATATTTTTTCTAAATGGCACAATGACTCTAGACAATTGTTAAGAGTAGTTATGTTGAATGTAAAATGGTTACTAACATAATTATGTTTCTGTATATGTTTGCATTCTGGGGTGTTGAAGGAACATCCTGGAAGAATTCAAGTTGGTATTTATTGGCTGAAGGTATCATATCATTCTACTGGTGTAAAATTGGTTTGGAATTGGTGCTGCTACATTTCAAATTG
>CABFPE010000261.1:351514-363158 GCA_900660155.1 Hofstenia miamia
AATTGAACGATATGGCTATTATTTCGGCATTATTGTAATGTACTATGATATATGTGATAAAATCACTAGGCGCCTTAGCGCCAAGAAACTTTTTTATTAGAATATAATATGAAATAAATTGGGCCTTAGTTGGTATATAATACATGAAGGTGGCAATTAATAAATACTGGCTTACTAATCAATACTTTAGGTAGTTAATTTAAATCTTGAAAAAGTTGTGAAAGGGCTATTCAAGCCCTCCAAAATGCTGTAAAGAGTTAGCAAATTAGGCCAAAATTCATTAAGTAATCGTTCTCTAAATTATGCACATATACAGCTATTCTCTGCGTTAACAAGCTTTTTTTATTGTTTCTAGATAGATAAAAACAAATGCTCACATTGACTTAGTTATACGAAAACAATTGTTTACTTGCAACTTACATTGCATCTATGGTTGCACTTTTAATTATGTCCATTTCTCTGCTTGCACATAGCCACAATACTTTTCGTTTACAGGTTTTATGAAATTCTAAAAATGAATATCATTTATTTTCAATTTGGTGAAGTTTTATTAACTATTGCCCAATCTGGGCAAACATATTAGAAAAAAAAAGTTAAGAATTCCGTACATTTTTCATCAACTTCTAAAAGTGACTTTTCAACAAAGGGATTAAACGTAATTTCAGCTTGGCAAAACTATTAACTACTGTATATTGGGCGTTGAATTTGATAAAAAGGGGAAATTTCCCATATGTTTCTGATCAGCATATTACACCACGGTAATTGTGTGTAAATTTGAATTTTTATTCATGGCAGAACTATATTCATAATATGGCATGCAGAAATTACAAGCAAAAACTGCTGTATACTTTCGTTCAACAGATTAAACTACATTAATTGTCAGTAATTTTGAATTTTCACTTTTCTATTTGAAAATTTTTGAACAAAGAGCAAGTGATCCACCCTGAAGAAGATATGCTCACTTTTTACTTTTGACATTGAGTCTTTGGCCCTAGCCACCCGCTAGGATGGCATATTTTGTCATATCTAACGCTTAAATTACAAAAATATCATTTATATGCATGTGAATTTCAATTGAATTGAGCTAAGTTTAAATACTTAGGAAAAAATAACATCTTTAACCCGACACAACCCGAACCTGATCCGGCCAGATCGGTATTACAACTATGCATGGGAGGTATAGTGATGACTTGCTAATTGCATTTTCTGCATAAAGAAAACTTTTTCTTTGTCTTGAAAATTTTCATTCTATAATAGATATTTATCGATGTGAACAAGGAATTGCTTATTTTGTTTTTTAAGTTTAAATAAAAATTAATCATTAATATCATGTTGCCTGTATCTTTTTTAATAGATTAATATATTAAATTAACACTATTTCCAATAGTGTTACTTTTACGTAACAAATCTATTTGTCCGCATTTGTGAACAAAATTATTCAAGCCTGTTACGGAATATCTTTTTACATGGACACATCTATGGGGTAAGGCGTGGTTTTACATTGAAGAAGATTACTGCTAAAACATATTCTTATGCGTGAATTATATGCAAATAAGAATTTTTTTCAATTAGAAATTCGATTTTTAAAAATATATTCAAATTATTGCCATACCTAGTGTCAGATAAAAAGGCAGTCTATTGCCCATGGGAACAACAACCTCCCTGAAGTAATTTGTTTCCTGAATACTATCTTTGCGCCCTGCGCAAAATCAGAGTTTGTTGCGTTGTGTTTAGATTTTAAATATCTTCGTTAGTTCGTGAGTTATAGGCGCTTAAAATGTTTTTGTTAAAGTCATCACAAACTTTGAAAAATTCCTAGTGGAAATAGAGTTAATATGGCTAAATGCTTAATTAGGCTGTAAAATTATAAGACTATAAATTGATAGTTTCTGAAAGAAAGAAACTGCTATTAATTCGTTTGCAGTAGCCTACTTGATCGTAGTGACATATATTATGAAGTCTTAGATATCTAAAACTTCACAATAACCTGGAACTCTCATTGCCTTTTGTGTTCTCTGGTTTTTTACATGTACTCCGCGTATTAATTTATGAGACTCTTTTGTAACAAATCTAGATTTTGAAAAGTAGGGGAGACCGGTGCTACTTGATGCACAGGTTAGGTTAATACAGGCTGTGTATACTTGCTGCAGCGCCAATTTATGTAAAGTTTTTACATTTCAGATCCACACATGAACATCATTTAGCACACAGTGCATCATTGCTCCAGCTATTTGCTATATGATCTGACGTAAGTAAATTTATAATTTATGCATGTAATAGTAAATATAAACATCTTTAGTATTTTCTTTGCATTGCTTAGAAATTTTGCAGCTGCCAAACTTCGGTATTTGCTAAATAATAAATACTGATCACTCATGTTAGAAGAATTAAGAATTCCGTACATTTGATGACTAAGATGTTAAGACCATGCGCTAAATATTATTCTCATTTAGGTCATGAAGAGGCAAGTAGGTAAAGTTAAAGACGGGCCTTGTTGATACAAGTATCAATAACTTGCCCCGCACTATTGTTTTTAAATTATATTTATGTCATGCACAAAAATAGATATAATATTGCACAATTTTATATAGTTCCTATTGGCCACTCACATAAAGTAAGGTATTACAAAATTGGTGCAAATTCAAAATGTTAAGATTTTTCAAAATTGTCACCTTCCGAGGCCTTCGTGTACCCCAAATCCGGCAAAAATAGCGTTCCAAAACTGGGATGTGAAAAAACACAAAGCTAGTGCAGATGAATCATGGAACATTAGATAAGCAAGACGAAGACAAGTTTTTTCGAAAGAAGTTGAAAATAGNACAAAAACCTAGATATGTTTTCATCTATACCATCACTGAAAATAAAATTAATAATCAAGGCACAGATGAATTTGATTTTGATACCTTTAATTCTACTGAAATTTCTTCATGTCAGTTAGAATTAGGAAACGATAATTTTTATCCACAGGTAGAGATTCATCCAACTAGTGAATTTCCAAGATTATATACAGAATTTGTTAGATATAATGACGGTGTCAATGACTTTTCAACAGGTACATTTATCAAGCCTTCTGATTTTAAGGAGAAATATGGAATAATTGTATTTGATTTATCTAAGCAAAAAGATACATCTCGAAATGCTATCAATGAAATTAGATTTCGATATACTTTACAAGGTGCTCCTGCAGATCCATTTAAATTCTATGCGTTGATTATGTACGAACAAGACATATCTGTAAATACAACATCCAATCGAACTACTTTATCATTTTAAGGAAAATAATTTTGGAAAAGTATTTTCTTTTTTCTTTAATGTAATGCTAAAATTTTTAATGAGACCTGTACCTGTTGATCTGACGTGAAACAGTATGGCCGCAGTTTTTTTGACCCATGGCTGTAAAATCCAGAATTTCTAAAAAACACCTTTTTTCTTATCAAAATCAATAGAAAAGTGTAAAAAGTCATTGAAAAATGATTATTATTAGAAACCCGTATATACACAACCCTGCTATTCTTTACTACTGCATAAATATACTTGTTTTTTCTTATTAACAAAGTTCTATAGTACGCTCTTTAAGATATTCAATAACATTTTGTTAATGCGCAGTTTTTAATAACCAGTAAGCGATAGTTAATACCTTTTTTCATAGACAGACTAATGTATCAACTTGCCCCCGCGCAAGTTCATACAATGTGCACATGACTACATTTCGCTCAATTTATCAAAGTTTCTAAACTTGTTAAGTATATCAAGATTGTTAGTACCAAATATCGTGTGCATGGCTTGCAGAGTTGGCTGGAAAATCCTAAATATATATTTGTCACCCTTCGTTTATTGAATTATATGCTTTTGTAAATAGAACTTTGCTTCAATATGTTTGAATATGTTTTATTTCATTATCGTCATATAGATTAAATGAGAAATGATGACTAATAATCTACGAATTTATCCATTATAAACTGTCCTTTTCGTGATATATTGCTAAAACTAGAAGAAATATATGAGTAGCAATTCACATTTTAAAATTGCTTCCTTAATGAAATCCTTTTAGCACGGCATATCTTGAAATTCACAAGAAATTCTTGAGAAGCTTGGTTAAGTAATATTTGCTCCGTACTCGGATGATGATGAGGTCATTCTAATACTCTTCGAATACAACTTTATGTCATTTTTATCCTGTCTATTATCGCCTTTCAAATGAAGTATTAATTGATGTTCATGAAAAATTTGCTGGGGATACTCTTGGGATCAGTCGCGCACCTGCAATTTACAAAGATGAAACGAATCCTCCAATGAGACCTATAACATCAACAACGAATTTTCACAATGTGAGTTTGACCAAATGGCTTGACAAATTATTAAAGCGGTATAGCTTATTTCAAGCAAGTATTACTTGAAAGTCACTCCTGATTTTCTATCCAAATTATCTAATTCATTTGATTCAAATATAAAAAATAAATTTCTCGTTAGTTATTATGTTAATTTCTTGTTTACAAATATCCCAGTAGAAAAGCCATTTGATCACATCATAAAACTTATTCCAAACGAACAAATTGCAATTAGCCATGAAACACTGCGTAAATTACTAAAAATGTGTTGTCATAATACTCTATTCTTAATAATAAAATTTATAACCAAATTGAGAGAACGGCAATGGGATCGGCCCTAAGTCCAACAATGGCAGCATTATTAATGGACATCATTGAAAGTAATTTTGAAAAAAACAACTATAACCAAGCTACAGTGTTACTTTAGATTATAGATGGAAGTGGGGTAGATTCTTGTGAACTACCCTGCCCCGCCCCCACAGACTTTGTGCCCTGCCTCATTTCCACCTGCTGACATCTGCCTCATATTGCCCCACGCTTTACTTTCTCCTGTCCAAAAGTGCCCACCTAAGAATTTCTGTCCAAAACTACTTGCGATATATTATTACCCCATATTTGTTCTATTGGAATTTTCATAGCGCTACACCACAACACAACTGCCAAACATTTTGATCCTTATTGCAGAATAATTTTATGAAATAATATGCCATCTCTACTATTACTTCCAATACGAATATAATAACAAATGTGATGACAATAGATATTAAAACCATTAGTAATAGCAAAATATTATTTAATTTTAACTGTGTAAAGCTAATATTTTATTCAATGTATTTTTGCAAGGTTAATTGCATATCTTCTAGTGTAATTGCAAAACATATTGATGACAAATCAATCAGATAAAAAAGATCTTCTTGGTATTATTTAATAGAATCAAATTTCACCAAGAGTGAGAAATTCATGGTAATTTATTTTTCAAAGTACGAAAAATTTTGTCAAGCAGAGAACTTTGATTAAAGAAAATTACTTTTAGAATCTTAAGAATTAGCAATTTTTTGTGGTTCAGTTTTTTCAACTCAAGAGTGTTTTTTGCCCCACTTTTGACCCATGGGTACCCAGTTTATAAAAATCTTGCCATACCCACCCAAGTTGCCGCGCCTCACCTTGCCCATGGGTTGATCACTTCTATCTCTGCTTTAGATATGTTGAGGATGTGCTTTCGATATTTAAAGAAAAAGATGAAGCAACTAATTTTTTAAAATATCTCATCTTAAGGATATTCAATTCACCTTACAATGTCAAGTAAACAACAAATTAATTATTTTAGATGTGTGCATACACAATTTAATATGAAATACGAAACTAGTTGGCACTCCATAAAAAACAAATTCAGGGTTATACATTCCTTACCATTTAAATTGTAACAAAGCATACAAAATAAATACAATCAAAGCTTTGTTTAATAGAGCTAAGGTTAAATCCTAAAATTTCGAACCTCTCACAGATGTCACAAAAAAATTTAAAATACATGCGGATAGTTGTTGTTCGCGCAAATTAATCAAAAGATATTCAAATGATCTATTTTGTAACAATCACCATTAAAACAGTAAAATAGAAAGGCTTGATGCAACCCAGATAAATGCATATTTAAGACTTCATTATGTATGTAACCAAAAATAAATTTAAAGAAGAAAATAACAACGATGAACACAAATGTATATTAAACAAAGATCGTTTGCATTTTACAAAACTAAAGATGTGGTCAAAAATAAAGATCGTATTCCAAAGAATTCAGTTTCTTCTGTTGTACCAAAATTTTCTTTGAGAGCTTTTATAGCAATTTCAGGGGATTTATTTGAACTAAATAGGATAGTATCATCAGCATTATGTAGAAATTTGCATGTGGCTCAGACTTGTCAATGAGCCGACATTTCCAAGTTCGGCTCGGCTCGCTGGGCATGATTGCTCAAATCTGTTCAGCTTACATATATATTGAGTAGAAAAAGTCCCAAAATTGTTCTTTGTGGAGCATCATTTTTAATAAAAATTCAGTCAGAAAGAATTCCATTTAGCTAATTGTTTACATAGTTCTTCCTATTATTTAATAAACATTTCTTAAATAAGATTATAGGAAAGGAATACTGACTGCAAAAAATAAGAAAAATGCGGTGGTCGATAGAGTCAAAAGCTTTTGATAAATCTAGACATGCAGCTGTTGAAAACTCATCAATATTTATGCTATTTCTTCCATTTTCGGGTAGTTGCTAACAAAGCATCATTTGTAAAAGTGTACTTGCCTAGAATCAACCTTTAACAACCAATTTCCTTCCATTGCACGAGTTTTAAGTGAAAATATATTCTATGAATTTTTAATTATTTATTGAGAAGCCTCGGCATATATGACCCTATACCAATTCACAATAAATTGCCATCATTTTGATTAGCCACAACTCGCAGTTGCATGTCAATTGTCAATATTACATAAATTGCTAAGGTCTACATTTTCTGCTAAAATAAGTAGGATCCAATCCGACCCAATTATAACTTCATGATACGTGGTGCGACCCAATCATAACTTCATCATATGTTATCATAATTTTAACATAAGTAGTCCGATCCACCCAGATTTCATGGACCAAGCAGTTACCCAAAATGTCCCAAATTTGGGTAGACTCAACCCGTATACAACAATTTAATATATTTTTCATTAAAACTTTGTTAATTTATTAAAAATTCATTCTTCGAAAAATTATAATGATTCTGTGTAAAAGTAGTAAACTATTTTCAAAATTAGTCTGTTTATGAAGTGTAAAAACGTAAGGGACTTTTGCAATTATACAATGTTTCCCATGCTATTCATTTATAAGTGTTCTGAGAATATAAATGCTTACATCGTTTAGCACAATGTCTGGAGCAGACGTAATAAACATAATTAACCAATTGAATTTTAATCACTTTTTATTGGTTGATAGTGCAATATATACTTTCTTTTTTTAAAAATTTCATTAAGAATGACAAATGTTACAGAAGATGCTCAGTGGCATATATTTACAGCTGTCAATTCGTATGCTAACCTTGCATATGGCATTTTTGGTATTTTGAGCAACATATTCGCTGTCGTACTTCTTCTCAACGCCAAATTTTTATCATATGCTTTCGTCACTTATATAATCAATATTCTTATTGCTGATATCGGATCTGGAATAAGTAATTTTGTTGATTATCGTATTAATACTAGCTATTTATCAACAAAATTTCTCAATTATTTTTTAATCCCGATTTTTTCCTAATGCATTATAATTACAAAATATTGCACAAGGCAAAGATTCTTAAGCCATTGAATTGCTGAATAATAAATTGGTAGTTTCTTTCAAATATTCCACATGTAATTTTCTTTATTACTCGAGATTCAATTTTTACAGTAGACGTCATGTTTACTTTCTCTTTCCTTTAGGTGCAGCCATTTATTGGAACTACGTTTTTTATGTAACTGATGGAAAAGTGCAATACTGTCAACTATTTTGTTTCCTTTTACATTTCACATACAGGTCAGTGGAAGGTCGATTGTGGAATTCACTATATGCATGTTGATTATTTAAAATCAAACTGCTTTTCTAAATTAATAACTAAGAGGACAGTTATTACAATTGTCGATTTGTCACACCCAATTCTAAGACACTTTGTTTATCAAATTTAGCTTATTTCATTGATTCACAACGCATTTAAGATATAGAGTTTGTCTTTAATATGACGATAATGAAATTTTCAACTTTCTGGAATAGTGCTTAAGTATTATTAACTTCAATTCAACTCATATTTTTGAGTGCTCGTATATGCATTTCTGCAATAACTGCAAAACAGATTTTCTAAGCTATTTATGATTGTGTTTTATTGTTATATATATATATATATATATATATATATATAGTATAAATTTTAATCCTTTGTAACGTTCTATTTTAAATTAGTAATTTTCACAAAAATTTTAATATATTTTATTTTTCCAATCAAAAGCTTAGTAAAATAAAGTTCTTTATTACCACATTTATCTATAAATTAATGAAATCAATATATATATATATATATATATGAAAGATTTATACAATATTTCTTTAGCGTAAGCAATTTATCACTAATATTTTTTGCGCTGGAAAGATTTTTACTATTGAACTTTCCATTTAAGTTCAAAAAATTTTCAAGAAAATTCATTACATCACTCATGTCAATTTCCTGGGTGTCAAGTTTTATTATCAACATACCTGAATTTTACGTTAGTATGAATAGTACTGTTATCATTGCCAATGTCCAAAGCGTAATTTAAGAAAATTATTGTTTAAATACAGTTATTGCATGATTATTTATTTAACGTCTATGAAGTAAAAAATTGTATACCTATTAAAAGTCAAGTATGTGCTTAGAGAAAATATATCACTTGTGCTAAAAATATTTGCATTATTAAAATGCAAAGTTCCTTACGTGTGTTTTAAATCAGCATTGCTCTTTTAGAGGTTTATGCTATTCAGTGCTTGTACTTGAAGAGACTGTATATTGAAAAATTCTGTGCTCAAAGTAAATTTTTCTACAAACTACACTGTTTTGCTGCGGTAATATTTATAATTGTTATTTGAGAGCATCCTATACTAAAATTCCGCCCCTTTGAGCGTGGGACATTTAAGCATACACACAGTGCAACAGGTAATACAAAAATTAAAAGTAAGGTTTTTCAAATGAATGGTCCCTTGTTTTTTAAAAATAGACTTTCCTAAACAAAATTGTCAATATATGTATAAAATTCCCTTTACACAACCTCTTTGCATGCTTCTCTAAAAAATAGCAATAGGATCACAAAGGCGTTTAATGTGAACTTTATATTTATATTTTTAAAAATATTTTGTCAAACGTTATAATCTAATCATTTTTTAATCAAATGTAAAAATTTGTATCAGCTAAATTCATGTCTAGACTAAAATATAATGGATAAAAATTTAAATATATTTTACATGACATATAGGAAACTTTGAGCATTTGGAATACGCAATAATATCATTCATTAAACTTTAAAGTGTTTTTAACTAATTGAAACAAAATTCTGCATATACCTGCATAATTACAAGTTTTTTTACCAGAAAATTTAGCAAAATCGAAATACGTAAAATCAATATCATTATTTGATTTCTTGTTGAGTGTACTCTGAAAATAATGAACAATTTGTTAGGATACTTTATATTAAGTTACATTTTTCTCTGAACATTATAATACTGGAATGCATGCTAAAGAAAATCAATATTTTTGTTTACTTAATAATGCCTATTTGCACCAATTATACTGCAGGTTTTTGAAATATGGCATCAATCTTTAAGCTTTCTAAAATTTTTAAAGATTTCTAAAAATTCAGGATATCACTTAAAAACTGAAAATGTTTGCTATGCTGCATTTTTCTAAAAATATATTCGTCTGTTAAAATTAAAATTTGGTTGTTGCATAAAGATACAATACAAAAATTAGAAAATGAAATTTTTATATGACGGAAATTTATGAATCTGCCTTATTATTTTTGGTAGCTAAGGTCTAGTGCAAGACCCTTACAACCAACTGAATATTGGGAGCATTATTAAAACCAGCATGCCGAGGTTTTCTTGAAAATTACTTATATTCTTTCTCCATGAGATCAAGTAAAATTGGTGCTACATTTACAATGCAATATATAATTTCATAAAATTTTATTACGTAATTGCTGAAATATTAAAAAAAAATTGTATGTGGATTTTTTTTCGCAACTTTTGCGCTCTTCCTTGTTCTCATTGTAATCATTCTAGGATACTTATATACATATCTTAATAGGGTTTTATGCAAATTCCTCTATTTAGTACCCTTATCAATTATGAGTTTACAATTATGACGAACATGAAGTTACGTAGCTAGCTATTAACATAAAAATTGTTTTGCGTAAATTCTTGCCATTTTTCTAGTACCAATAGAATTGACGAAATTATATTGTTATAAGGATTCACTATGCAATTATATAGTTTTGCCATTGTGTGTGGGGTGAATACAATAATTAAAATCAAGTTCTACTAGCATTTAATTTCTATTAATTCATCAAAAAGAGTAAGAGAGTTCTACGGGCTGGGCTACAATTGATTGATAAAGAGAACTGTAATCCCTATGCGTACGCTCCTGCTAACATTTCTACTGGAACGTAGAATATAATCGAATGAAAACTAAACATGCAATATTTTCATGATTTGATTATATCTACAATGCCGCCCATAAGTATTGAGACACTCATCTTCACAAATTATTTCTGCAATTATTAGTACAATAACTTTGATTTTTAGTACTAAGAGCAAATTTTGCATTGTGAATTTTAATCAGAAATTTAGTTTACTCCTATTCCCCTGTAAAGAGACACCCTAAAAACTATCTCCATAAATATATATGCTATATTAATTTTTAGGAAAAAATCGAATTCAGCTTCAAAAATTTGGTTTATTCTAAAAGTTTTGCATTAATGCATTCTGTTGTTTCAAAAATATTAACACTCAAATTTTTCTAAAATTTAATTACATTGATTGAATTTACATCAAAATTAGCGATGTAATAGGATTTTCAAAAACATGCACTCTTAATAATTCAAAATTTTCTGAATGAATTCGTAAACTAAATTTTGAATAAACTAAATTTTTGATGCTGAATTCGATTTTTTACTATAATTTACATAACATGTATATTTATGGAGAATTCGATTTTTTATTATAATTTACATAACATGTATATTTATGGAAACTAAATTTCTGATTAAAACTTTACTTGAAAATTTGAATTCACAATGCAAAAATTGAGCCTAGTGCGGAAAATCAAAGTTATTGTACTAATCATTGCAAAAATAATTTGTGAAGATGAGTGTCTCAATACTTATGGGCGAGATTGTAGATATAATCCAATCATGAAAATATTGCGTGTTTAGTTTTCATTCGATTATATTCTACGTTTCAGTAGAAATGTTAGCAGGAGCTTACGCACTGTATAAATAATATGTTACTGCTTAATAGCATTTTATAAATTTAATGATGAAATTGTAGAAAAGCAATATTCTAGAAATATGAAGAGATTCGGATTAATGACGAAACTCTGTGCAAAATTGTTTCCTAAGATAAAAACTTCGCATTAGTATTATCTCTAATTGAAACGGTATGGGAATGGACACTGCCATACTTATGTCAATATTTCGACGAAATTCGAAAGGAACGTCTGAAAAATCAAATGAGGGGTAAAGTTTGATTTTATATATATAAAAATAAATATATATATATATA
>CABFPE010000261.1:363499-376201 GCA_900660155.1 Hofstenia miamia
TATATATATATATATATATATATATATATATTTATATACAAATATGTATTTTCGCATCAAATATGAATTGTTTCTCTCCCTCCATACACAATGCAAGTTCCATTTAAATAGCCAGAAAAACACTGTTTAACTCTTTACACTATAATTTAGTCATGAGAAATTGGAAAGAGATTTTGCAATATACAATTAATTAATAGAGATAAAGAGATCTTACGTACTTCTGTCTATGTAACACCACATATTCCTCATGATCTTTTATTAGCAAGGCTTGATCATAAAAATTATTTTATAATTGTTCTGATTAATGTTATGATTGAAGATTCCCATTAATATCTTCGCATTTCCGCTTTTCAAAATGTACATATATACTATTGAAACTAATCCGATATTCTGCATTTTATGAGCAAAAAATCATCTCCTAAGTAGGACGAAAATGTATTTTTTATGGATCATAGAAGTTTTAGATTATTCTAGAAAGGTATTCTAGAGTTGAGAACTTCAAAACAACCTAGGAGTAAAAATATTTTATTAAATTGGGTTATATATATATATATATATATATATATATAGATCAGTCTCTGTACAAAATGCTAAAAACTCGCTCTGTGTACACTTCAAGATTATATTTCATTATCTGTTCAATATTTCAAAAAATGAAAATTAGTTGTTTATTAATTATCATTTGTGTACTCTTTATAGCAATCATGCTTGGAGAACAGTTTTAAGCAACAATATAAGCTAAATACCATCTAATGCAATGACAAGAACTTCAATAAAAATATATATTTGAACATTAAAACATTAATAATTTTCAATTTCTGGATTAGAAAGCCTAAAACTTGCTGTGTTTATATTGGTATATTCTATATATTGTTGTGGTTTCTTGCATAAACATTTCATGTTGCACTTTACGTAAGAGCATCCTAAGATTGGCATGTGAGGGCCACCAAAAATGCTGTCTTTGATATATAAGGACACTGAGGTGTAAATAGTGAATAATAATTTTTTTTAATTCTAAGATTACTCAATGTGGGCAAATAAGAATTAGTTTATAATTAGCAAGAACTGCAAAAAATTTAATGTTTAGGTTGATGAAATTGTTATTAGTATCAATTCAATTCAAAAATATAATTTTTCATATTTAGAGGTATCGTTAAAGCACTGCTAATTTCCTGTTTTGTGCAGATTTTGTGTCCAATGCCTAGAGTTGTGATGTCTTTTCTAGTAAGATATGATGTTGTGAAGATTCCTGCCCAAATCTATCTTGCCATCAGTGTACTATTTGGCATTACATCTCACTCAATAAATTCATATCTGTTTATGATGTCATGGTCACTGCTTAAGAAACAATATCATAAAATATTTTGCTGTGGAAAGTAGCATTGTTCTCTAGCAATAACTAAGACAAAATGCACAAGTATACGCAAAGGAACTCCTTTACAATATATATATTATGTAAAATATTTGTAGGATTTAAAATTTGTATTTCAAATACAGAATCAAGAAATAATTTTTAATTATCTTATTCAATTTGAACTCAAATGAAATGAATTTTTCCGACTTCTTATTTGAGCAAGGTTTCCTGAAAGTTAACTTATTAGGTGCATATGGTAAAAATATCATATCATTCTTTTCGATAACATGTAATAATATTCTTACTAATGTGCAATGCAAAAATGTTTTAGAGAATTTAAAAATATTAACAGAAAACACAATGTAGAACCAGCAAGTCATTTTAAAGATGAAGATTATTTCTTACCAAAGTTGAAAAGCTTTTGTTACCTATTTTTGAATAATTATACTCAGAATTCTTTCAAGGGGCAGAAAAGCTTCTTGATAGACTTCATTTCTTGAAAATACATAAAAAAGGTTGAAAATATAATAATAATCATTATAATAATATGAGGACAGTCACAGGAGATAAAGTAGGAGCAGATGGAAGAGTAAGCAAAGTGGGAGAAGGGCTCTGCAAAGACAAAAGACATTAAAGATTTCTTGAAGCTTGGTGGCAAGGAAAAAATCACTGACTGTTGGAGGGTTGAGAGCGAAAATTTAATTGGTAGGCAAGAAATTTCATACAATAACATAAAAAATGATTAAAGTGTTATTGCCATTGAAGTTCTATTGTGAAATAAAATATCACAGCAAATTTCTTTAAACAATGGGATTTAATATAGTTGTGTCTTGAAAAAATTTAAAAAACATACTGCCCAAAATTTCTATTAGACTCATTAGAAGTTACATTTACACATATAGCAAATGTTTTCATATGATATTCCTAATACTTACAGGTTTTAAAACTTTTGATATTTTTGACTAACTTATACACATGTTTTTCTTACTAAGTAGTCTTCAAATTTGCACTATATTATTAACTAGCAGGGGTACCCGGCGTTGCCCGGGGTATTTGAAAAGTAAAAGACGATAATATGTTTTAGTAAAGATATTTATTCTAAAATAAGTCACATGTTATGCATACAGCTTAAGTTTATAAGGCATTGATGCATGTTATTCTTAAAGACAGCATACTTTAAACAAATATTAATTCTGAAGTGCTTCCTGATAAACAATATTTTCTGTGTGATCCTTCAATGGGGTACATATAAATAAATTCTTCGAAGATCCAACTCTTGAGCATCCAACATATAGCTGTCCATGAGAAAAACATGGTGCTAGAAGATTTAGGCCAACAACTCTCAGTGATTGTCCTTGAGATTTGTTAATGGACATAGCAAAGCTTAATTTCACTGGAAATTGAAGTCTCTTGAATTCAAATGGTGTGTCTGATGGAATCAATGNAGTTGAAAAGCTTTTGTTACCTATTTTTGAATAATTATACTCAGAATTCTTTCAAGGGGCAGAAAAGCTTCTTGATAGACTTCATTTCTTGAAAATACATAAAAAAGGTTGAAAATATAATAATAATCATTATAATAATATGAGGACAGTCACAGGAGATAAAGTAGGAGCAGATGGAAGAGTAAGCAAAGTGGGAGAAGGGCTCTGCAAAGACAAAAGACATTAAAGATTTCTTGAAGCTTGGTGGCAAGGAAAAAATCACTGACTGTTGGAGGGTTGAGAGCGAAAATTTAATTGGTAGGCAAGAAATTTCATACAATAACATAAAAAATGATTAAAGTGTTATTGCCATTGAAGTTCGATTGTGAAATAAAATATCACAGCAAATTTCTTTAAACAATGGGATTTAATATAGTTGTGTCTTGAAAAAATTTAAAAAACATACTGCCCAAAATTTCTATTAGACTCATTAGAAGTTACATTTACACATATAGCAAATGTTTTCATATGATATTCTTAATACTTACAGGTTTTAAAACTTTTGATATTTTTGACTAACTTATACACATGTTTTTCTTACTAAGTAGTCTTCAAATTTGCACTATATTATTAATAATTCAAGAAATTAAATAAATATGTTTCAGTCAATATTGTGATAATCTGAATGAAGTTCTTTGGCACAATTAAAATACTTATATATGGTGAGATGATCAGTGAAATATCAACACAAATATAAAAAGTTTTTCTACAAATAAAGACTTTATAATTTTTATAGATTTGTTAAAAGTGCTATAAATTAGCTGAAAGAGGCAAAGCAGCTCATCTAATTAAGTTGCCCGTGCTGGGCATTAAGCAGAAGTCAATGTGAACAAAGAACTAAATGAAAACAGCTAGATTTTATAGTTGTTTGCACATTTAAATATAAATATAAAGTAAAAATTAATTTTAATTGATGCAACAAATCTATGTTGAATTATTTTGTAGGTTGTTCAGCCATGGCTAACATTCTTTCTACACAAAGGTGCTTGTAGGTTAGGAATATGAATAGGGGATTTATACACTGATTTAGCTTTCCTATCAATTGATTCAATTGAATTTGTAATGCATTTAAACAGCTGGAAAACTAATATTGGGCTAACCAGTTTATATTTTAGATCTAATTAAGGAATAATTCTCATTATTACATATGATGTGACTGTGATCACCTTACAATTATTATCCCAGCTTTTACTACCATATATTAGTCAAATATATAAAAACAGTCATTTCTCCCTTCACAGAGGTATACATTGCATTTTCAGCAAAGAAAAATTGGCTTGGCAGTACATCCAGGCATTTCACAGCAGCCATTTTTATCTGGAACCATGTGAAAATGTTCTATTCCATCAATTTAAATGTCTTTGCTCTGAGTGTGTGTGTTGTTACCACTACATTTGCAACTCATTGCTATTTGTTCTTCAATATATTTTAGACGTCCTCTGTATGCTTCTAAAACAACTTGCTTTCAAAAGCATTCAGCAATAACCAAATTGAAGTCATATAATTCAAAATGCATACATGATTTTCTACAGTCATTGTGGTACCTGTGAGATTCAATTCATGAATTAACTACAGCGCACAATGAAAAAATATTTTTTTATAGTGATGAATGTTGCAATTAATTGCAGTTCTTATTCTGGAAATATATGTATTCTTGAACTATTTTTGGGCATGCCACCAAAATATGCTTCTTCTCTTGCATAGGCTAATATGCTGAGCACCAGTGTAGGTTGACAAAAGAGTAACAGACTTATTTTCAAATCAATGGACAACAGCTGTGTACATTCATGTTATCATTGCATTTTTTTTCAGCAAATGATCCTTGATCACATCTTTTTAAGTCTTTGCCCTCTGGGAATGCTAGACATTTTTCATTTTGAAATTCATAGTTTTCCAAAACACTGAATTCTTATTTTAGCAAGATGTACATGAATTATGCCAATTTTTATAGAATAATTTATATATCATGTTTGCTGGAATTATGTTACTAAATCTTGCTACAATTTCAACAGACTTGCCAATTTTTTCATTAAGCCTTGAAGCAGTTTGTGTTTTGCCTGTATAAAGCTATATGTAGTGTATAAGCCCTCCACTACAACAATTCAATTGAAATTTATAGTATGATTTTTAAGGTTTCTGACAATTAAATAAGGGCAAGGCTGAAATTTTGCCTTTGTAATGTAAGATTTGCACATCTATTGCAAGAAGCACATAAGAGATACCATAAGTCAGTGGAAATACTACTACAAGAGATTAATAGGGCGTACAAATTAAACACAAAGAAAAACTTCAAATATTTTTGATGAGGTAAACGCACCTGAAATTAGATACATAACAACAATATGGATATTAGCCATATACTTGACACAAGATGAAACAATCAAAGTCCCGTTGTTCAGAAAGACAAGAATGAAACTAAGCAGAGAAAAGACATATGAAATCGCGTTCTCTCCCATAAACATAGCAACAAAAAACTGGATGTTGAAAGGAAACATTGAAAAATTCGTCTCTCCGCACAAACAGGAAAAACCAATGCAAACAGTGCAGAAAAATATACAGCGAATCATCACAGACAAACACCCAATGTGCAAAGTGACGATGGTAATGATAGCCAATGAAATGGGGATATGTCCCAACGAAATTTCATTATTTGATGACGCAACAAGAAAATTTATTTGGGGTGCAACGTCTGACACAAAATTATGACAAATGGAAGAACAGCCACAAGCAGAAACACTAATTAAGAGAGCGGATACACTAGTTCATGGAGAGTGAGCAGTTCTAAAATCGACGCAAGCTGAGGGAGGCGTGTAGCATTATCCAACAAAAGAAAAAAACTACAGAAAAGAAACTAAGACCGAATCACAAATTAATTGATTTCATTAATTTTGTACTTTGTTGAATTAACACAAAACCAAGTCATGTGATTTGAATTTGTAATCAATTTTGTAAAAAAAACTATTTGCTACCTTAACTTTTTGACAAATCACATGTGGACAATAAAGCTCCACATCGATTTTGATACTGCCATATTAACGCAGAACTTTTTCTACGTTGGCAACACAAAACGGTGACAGGTATTTGTTTATTGATAAATATGTTTATAAAACTTTGCTATAAATGTGCAAAATGCAAAAAGAAATGTTGATGGAGAATAAACTCCTTATTACTCACTATCTTTTGTTATTGGTTTGATTAATCATTAAAATGCGCAGCTAGGCAATTCATGTTTTTATAACAATAAACAGGCTGTTGCGAGGGATTAGAATAGTTGTTGCCTGGATCGAAGCAATACATTTAAGTTATGTATAGGTATAAGGGTTTTTACTTATTGCCTAGCTGGCTATCGATTGCTTGCAGAACTACATGTAGTAACAAATTCGCAACGAAGCGAGATGGCCAACTTTAGGAGTGTTAGTTATTAACTATCTTATTTTAGATCCAAATTACTAACGGTATTAGACCCATAATGAGACCAAAAATGACCGTGTACATATTAATGTTATTTTATATCTAGTTTTTACTGTAGGTTAGGAAGCTGCTCTTACTTGTAGATAGCTTTAACTCTTTTTTATTATTCTTTGCAGCTAGTATCAGTAATTAGTGATTTTATTTATATCTTATACGTACGGTAGGGAGCTGTTGCTATATTTAGTAATTAGTTTTTATTATCAAAAATTAGTGTCACTGAAAGGTTGCGTAATTATATTGTTTAAGTTACACATTAACGAGAATGAGATATTAAGTCGAATAGTGTCCTTTCTTTATTATCACATAGTTAGGGTACACATAATAAACATAGTCCTTTGAGAATGAGCTGAGTTGATCGATGGATGGAACCTCACTCTCTTGCAGCTTGGCAGATAGCTTCTTGGTGATCAGATACCGCTTCGGGCAGTGGGCCCATTGTCAACTGGAGTCTCTCTCATACAGTTACCTAAACCATGGCTGTTACACGTTACTCTTAGATTATATGGATGCTAAATATAGTTTAGTGTAAAGACAGAGAAATAGTGTACATAAGACAACGAAATTTAAATTAAGTAGACATTACCCCGCTTGAAAGAAACTGTAGTCAGATATCTCTAAATAATTCTGGATTAATGCACATCTTGGCCTGAGTGATGATTCTACACTGAGTCCATTTCTATTTAAGTTATATGTAAATAATATGGATCAGCACATTTAAAGTAATCATGTACAATTTGTGGATTATATTCGCATTTATTGTAAGAATGTTTTAACTTAAAAAGAAAATGACAAAAAATTGCAATCATCTTATTTTATATCTAGTTTTTACTGTAGGTTAGGAAGCTGCTCTTACTTGTAGATAGCTTTAACTATTTTTTATTATTCTTTGCAGCTAGTATCAGTATGTAACAAGGTCATTAATGAATCACTAAAAATGAAATATTTGTGAATAGTAATTGATAATAAATTGAATTTTGAAGACGAGGCAAACATAATAATATAAATGGTGTATGCTATAAGCTCAATTCAAAAAATTGGAAAGCCTATGCCAACAGAATGAAGGGTAACACTTTTTTTTAATCAACTTGTTCTATCCCATTTCTTAAACTGATTTTGTTTGTTAATGAATTTAAAGAAAAAAGCAAAATCGAAATTAGAGAAAGTATTTTTATGGGGAATTAACATAATTAGTAGCAAAAATAAAAAATAAATAATATGTAAATGCCATCCAAGATCATTAGAAGCCCTTCAATAAATTAGATATTTATCGATATTTTGGAAAAGAAAATCGAATATTTCTAATCATCAAAATCAAGGAACAATTACATTTGGTACAACTAAGCCTAATAGAAAAGTGATGAAGAACGGATTCCCAAATTATTCAATATCACTATGGAACAAATTAGATTAGAGTAAAAGAAGTGAAAAATTTTTTTACAATATTTAGGAAGAATTTGAAAAACATGATTATACAAAAAAATATCTCAATTATTTGAATAATCATAGAATTACATGTAAAACTCAAGAACAATTAGTAAATTAGTTTATAAATGTAACCAAGAAACAAACATTTACAATGATAACTAAGCTCATTTGAAGAAACATGCATTATTTATGTTCTTAATAAGTTTGTAAACTTATTGCATGTATATGTGAACGAGAATTTAAATATACAGTACTTGCCAAAAGTTTGGAAACAGTAACCTGTCTAAAGCGTGGTTTATGCTATTTCCTGGAAACTTCCTGGAATTCGAATTTTTTCTTAGAATTTACAACAGATTCATTTAGCCAATCAAATTTACACAACTTTAGATTGACACACAATACATTTTCACTGAAAAAGCACTAACATCATAGTTTGAAATATGGTCCGTGGTCGTGAAATTTCACCAACAAAGCGTGCTCAAATTCATATCTTGTACAAGGAGGGGAACAATTATCGCGATATAGCTGTTAGATTGGGCGTGTCAGTATCTTCGGTATCCAGAAGTGTTACTCGCTATCAGCAACTGCAAAATTTTTCCTCTCACAAGTAGTCTGGAAGACCAAAAGTGAAAACCCGTCAGACTGAATGTTTCATTCACTGTTACGTCGTCAATCAACTATTCTCTTCATCTTCTGAAATCAAAGCAAATCTAGGTGCAGTAGTGCAGATTGTATCAACATGCACCATTAGGCGTTGATTGAAAGCTACCTTTGACCTTCAATCATGCAAACCAGCAGCCAAACTCTGATTGTCTTCAAGGAACATTCGAGACCGGTTGTGCTTCTGCAGGCAATACCAACACTACCCCCCTGAGATGTGGCATCAAGTAATGTATAGTGACGAATCCAAGATTTGCCAGTTTACATCATACCGGCCACACATTCAACGACCATGAAACCAAAGATTCAACACACGTTACACGCAACAAACTGTCAACTCAGCACCTTCTGTGATGATTTCGGGTGCTATAACTGCAAATGGGTGTGCTGGTCTGCATTTTGTTCTTTACCAAGGCCTACATCAAAATAGTTCAGGAGAAAGTTCCCATGTTTATGCAGCTTTGCGAACATCTCTACTACAACAAGATGGTGCTCCTCGCCACAGTGCCAAAGTTATGAAACAGTGGATTGCATCACAAGACTTTCAGCTGCTTGAGAATTGGCCAGGAAACTCCCCAGACCTCAACGTCATAGAAAATTTCTGGCATCACATCAAAAACTGTCTGAGGAAGCGCTAATGCACATCACTTGATCTGAAGGAGCAATTTAAAGTGGTATGGTGCACAGAGATTACTGATGATTATTGTCGAAAGCTGGTTGACTCAATGTCAATTCGCATTGCTGTGTGTTTGGCCAATAATGTTAAACATACAAAATATTAGTGAGTTTTTCTGAATTAACTATTTACTTTCTACATGGTGTTATCATATTGTTTCTACATTGTGTTATTATATTGTTTCTATATTGCTTTTTTCAGTGTAAAATACAAAAATTTCTAAATTTGGAAATTGTTCCCAAACTTTTGGCCAGTACTGTATTTTGTTGTTATTGTTGCAGCTGTCACTGAAATCAGGTTTTGATTGCACAATTCAATTGATTAACTCATTGCTCATTGTTTGCCAGGTTATCAGCTGCTAAAATGAGAGTTTCCTGTAAGAATTGTACACAAGCTAAACTACATATCCATATCATAAACCATATTTAGTTTAGATTCCGAAATAGTAATGGTTTCATTCATGAATTAATACAATTTCAAAATTTATTCATATTATATTTTCAAAAATTTATATGACTTCTACAAGGTAAATATATTGTTTTAATAAAACACTTAGTGATTCCTCAGCTAATTTTTCAAATTTTTAGTTTTTTTATGCAAATTAAAAATTTAAATATTTGTTGTTTCTTTAAATATATTCAAACGTATTTTCAGCAAAACTTTTAAGATGTATGCTTGTACTTCTTCTAAGAAGCAAATAATCACATTATTTAAAAAAAATTAAATATTAACCAACTTTCAGGAAATAAATTAATTTTTTATTTAGCAATACACTTTGGTAATGACTACATTTCTCTTCTCTAACTTTTCATTCCTGATTTGTGTATATTTCCTGACCATTGTAGATAATACATCCATGTAAATTATTTGAGCTAAATAATTTACTTAGCAAAGAATACTACGAGGCCCTTTCTAAGAAATACTTTTCCTGTGGATTTCCCATAGAGAAAGTTGAAACCCATACCTGTTGATTTACCCATACCTATGGCAACCCTGCCAATAATCCAATAAACTATCGGGCAATACTTGTAGAGCATTGAATAATCCACTTATAAGAACCCATTTTTTGCTTTTCAATAAAAAAATAATTCGCTGTATGAGCTGAAACACCATGCATAAGACCTTCAGTAGCAAAATATTTTGCGGTGATAAGGGTGTTCTCCTCAAAGCAACAAGCAACTTTTTAAAAGCATACACACTACTCAGGGTCACTATGAAACTCTTGATTCTTATGAGGATTATTATCACAATCAGTGAGGTAGCGTGAAAATTTGTACAAGTGGGGCCATTTGATATCAACTTTTCCAACAGCAATATTTTATTGCAATGTAATTGTTAAGGATTAGATGGAAAACGTGATAGAATTAATTAAGATGGTAATGTTGTAATATAAAATAATAACGTGACGAATGGGAATATTTGAGTGAAATTATGTGGAGAAATAAAAGTGTTTTGTTTTGTAATTAACACTAATGTAATGTTTTTCATTTTCGAAAATTGTCATTTCAGTTGGATAAACTGAAAAATGCCCATGGAACTGTTACTAACTTAAACTTTAATGATTTTTCAAGTCTTTCATGTTTTTTAAAAAATATAATTAGAAAAATATAACTTTAGTTCTTTAAAGAGTTGCATTAGAGTATATGGTTTATAAACTTTGTTTTAAAAGTCCAAAGTCAATTCTGTATTCCTCTAATGTATTACTCTACATTTTGAAAGGTGAAAATTACAAAGTTTAAATTACCAAGCAAATAAATATTTAATGGCCAATCTTCAATAATTTCATGTTATATTTTCGGATCCTATGCTTTAAGAAACCAACCCAATATTTTCAAATTGTGGTGACACTTTTAAAAAAACTTATTGAAACTCGAAAGAACTTGAACAATCTTTAAAGTTTAAGTTAGTAACAGTTCCACGGGATTACTATGTTAGGGTTAAGATGCAACGGTAATGCCCTATAATCGGTTTTTTTACTTTTATTGAATTGATGTTAAAAGTGTATACATTATATAATTTTTCATTATATAATTTCAGTATACTTTTAACAATACATTTTCATTAACATCAAGTAGTCACAGTCTGCAATGGCGATGATAATACTACGTCACTGATGATTTTCCCAACTTTGAAACTTGCTATTGCTCTTTCATATATATTGAAATCATTCTTCAAAATTTCTAGTTATGGATTTACATAGTAAAAAAATAATGAACATTCAGAAAGCAAAAACGTATATAAACTCCGTTATAAAAGTCACAAAGATGAACTTCAGAGTTCACTGATTCCCTTATCCAAATATTACTAGTGCATATGGAGAAATTGATAACATCGTTTTTGTAAATGTTGTAGCCATCTAACGGATCAATTTTTCTCTAATTTAAAAATTTATATGCCAGCGAAATTAAATTTACAATTTATGCTATCAGAAAATGCTTTGTAGGAATTAATTATAGCATTCTCTTATCTAATATCAGCAAAGCTGTTACATAAATATTTATCGTTTTGCAAAATGTATCAATAGCAACCTATAAAAGCTTTTATGAGCATTTTTTAAACAGTGGATATCGTTATTTCGACATCTACGTCTAAACAAACAAAACCGTTAATCCTATTTAAAGTATTGCAGCTACCAGATAAACTTGTCGAATGCATATAGAACAATTTTGTATACTGTAAACTATTTTGCTTTATTTGAGTTTGCGTAAAAATTACATTTAAGAAAGAGGCTATTCATAAAAATAAATAATTTGTCTAGCGGAATATTTAAATCAATGATTTTATGCATATTCAAACTGCAGATTACAAACATTCACTAGCAGAAACAGATGGATGCCAGTTGGCACTTACCAGCGGGCCGGGACCGGGCTGATCATGAACGAGATCTGGTCACTCTTAATTTCATTACCTGTTCAAAATCGGTCACTTTGAAATGTCTCTGGCAGGGGTGTTCACGGGTGACTTGTACTTGCCTCGTGACCCTCAATGACCCGCAGCAACTTGACTCATCATTGCACGAAATTTAATTTAGTGATTTACAAGCCCTCTAGCGGGAACGTAGTATAGTGAAATTAAATATTTACAAAATATTATTTGAAATTAAATGAACTCAATTTATTGCGATGTTTGAAATAATAACTCCGGTCCAATGACGCATTATCATTCACTCTCTCAAATGATGCATAGAAATAGACGGGATTATATGCTCACTATAATACATCTACATATACTACATTCTATTTAGTTACTTGTAGTAAAATTTGAAAAAATTGATTATTTGATATTAAATTCATATAGTATTACTTCCAAATTAAAATCTAAATATAATTGCTCAAGAAGTTTTCAATTCCTGAACAATTATTGAATACCAAATTCATGTATTTTACAAATTCTGTAGCCTAAGTTGAGCATTGCAAGTGCATCTGAAATGAACTATTTCTTCAGAATTATTTCTTCTCAATTATGTAGTCTACCTAAACAATCGAGAAAAATAATGTACGTAATACACATTTATACATTAAAATTATATATACTTTAGCGGAGTGCAAAATTATAGATGTAGCGCCCAAGCAAAAATGACGAAATTTTAATCAAAAATAAACCATTATTTGATAACCAAAATTGTTAAAAAA
>CABFPE010000261.1:377480-414276 GCA_900660155.1 Hofstenia miamia
TGCTTTCAATCATTTGTCAATATAAAATTTTTTTCACTTGATTTTTTATAAAATGTTCAAAAACGCACTATGTGACCCACGATCAAATAAGTTTGCCGACAGAGATGGATGTGAGGCAGATTGTTGTGCCCTGCCCCATCTCCACCAATCTAATAATGCGACTCGTTTTCTCCCCCCCGAGTGTGCCCGCCCCAAACATATCTACTTATTGTGATATATTATTATTTCCACATATTTTTTCTTTTGAAATTATTATATTACTTAACCACCCAAATAAAAACAAATATTTTGAATCCTTACTGCCTAGAAGATGCAAAACCATTTTTGAAATGACATCTCTACTTTTACTACCAATGGCGATTTAATAACAAACGTGATGATAATAAATATTAAAAATATTAGTAATAGCAAAATATAATTTCATTTTAACTCTATAAAGCTAATTTTTATGCAAATTTAATTGCATAACTTCCAGTGTAATTGCAAAACCTATTTATGACAAATCATCAGATAAAAGAGATCTGCTTGTTATTATTGATTTGTATTGAATAGAATCAAATGTCACCAAGAGTTTGAAATGCTGTGATTTTTCAAAATGCGACAAAATTTTATCAAGCAGAGAACTTTGATGTAAGAAAATTACTTCTGTGTTTGCTGCAGTGCATTATCACATGTACGATTATACGCAAAAGTAATTTATTCAAAAACTGTAGAGGGTGGGATTAAACTACTTGATCTATTAAAAAAGTGTATATATAAAAACAATAATGATATTCGCTATGTGTTTCCAAATTGGCGTTTCAACATTCAAATCATTTAAAACAGGCTACACAATGCTTTTTTGTAACAGACTGTATCAAAATGTTTATGTAGAAAATTGAAAGATAATATTTAATACTTCAAAATATGGACAAGGAATCTAGCTTTAATATTGCTTACAATATATTTTTTATAATAGCATTTATCAGTTGAGCAACATCAATTTTAAAAAAAGGTACTTCTCAAATTAGTGTTTTCAAATTGTAATACAAAATGCTTTTGTAAAAAAAATTGAAAACACATAGAAGAATTCTAAAAACAGATTTCAGAAGACAATTAAAAAGATCTTTAAAAAATTTAGTATGACTTTTTGAGTTTTGCATTTTTACTGTATAAATTAGAAATTTGTTGTTTTTGCCTTTAGAAAGTTGATATATTCAGGGAGACATCTAGCGAAAAAATTATGGATTTCGAGAAGAATTCTCCATATGACTCATTTTTTTTAAAAAACAAGGTGATAACAAAATTAGTAATGGTAGTACAACCTTGATTATGACTTTTGTTCTAATCAATCCATTAAAGTAAATATTGCAGGCATAAAAAAATCGAATTAACAAAATCAAAAATAATCTGAATGAACACTCTTCAAAAATATACAAATTTTAACTGGAAGTCTCTCTCTTCGATTTGAAACAAACTATTAAAGATTTGATATAAGAAGCTTAGAAAATTTAACTAAATTAATAAGTAAAAAATTTAATTGCGCAAATATAAAAAAACGGCTTAGTTAAGGAAAATTTCTTCTACTCGTTAAGGATGACAAAAGATTGTGATTTAGTTGCTTGTGGCCGTGACTCTTATGGATGATCATTTGGTAAATTTTCAATTTGTACAAAACGGCCAAATTTGTTTAAGTTTAAGTGATGAGACAAAACTTCCCGTTTCATCTACAAATGTTTTGGTGATTGGATTAAAGCCAAATATGGTAACAATGTTATAGAAATCTTCAATGTTTACTGCATTTAGTACATTTTACAAATTTTTATGGTATATTGGTCGTTTTTTAGATTTGCGTTTGTAAAATTTTAAACGAATAACTACACTTTCTAAATGCACAAATAAACCACTGGCAAATTTCAAAAACTAGGCATTCAAACACTATCAGTCACTATAAATGAAAGTTAGTTTCTAAAGTTTGTATTTTGTATTATTTGAGGCAATTTCATACATCTAACAAGAAGATTGCGCATGTGACTTCCAATGTGACAGAAATGAACTGTGACAGTCATATTCATTTGGTTAAACGCTGTTTTGTTCAAAAGAAGACTATTATATTTAGATAAAAATGCAAGTATTTTTTAAATGCATTGAAAGCAAAACAAGCAAAAAATTATTCATGTTAATCAAACGGAAAAAAAATTATTCATACTTTCTTAATAAACATCACACAAACGTCAAAATGGTTATTTTTTCTATGAAGTAAGTATTTTAGTTTCCAAAGGACTTCCTTACTCTTTGAATAAAAATCCTAAACTGATAGTTAATTTTTTGATGATAGATCTTTTATATATCAGGTCTTTTATAGGTGCACCAAAATTTAGGTTAGTGAGTCATACTTCAAAAAACGTTTTTTAAAACATATAAAAGATATTGATAAAATTAATGACAAAGATTACAAGGATATAAACTAACAAATTGTCTTTTCACCTAGAAACAATCTAAGAATATACTAAGCATACGAATAAATCAATAAAGACCCTTCTGAAAATAGGAATTAGTTCGCGGTCGTAATGATTTGCATTACTATGTCAATATTGGCATGACGAGCAAAATTCTATCAAATGCGTCAGAAATAATCAATGATGTCATCGATGTTGAAAATTGTTTGTTAATATCATTGGTCAAAGAATGCCACATGAAGCTATCACTGAAATCAAGCTTTAATTACACAATTCAACTGAACAACTCATTGCTCATTGTTCGCCAGCTTGTTAGCTGCTATAATGACAGTTTCCTGTAAAAAAAATCACGTCATAATCCATATTTGTTTAAATACTGAAATAATGGTTTCATTCAAAATTTAATGCAATTTCAAAATTCAGTCATATTATATTTCCTAAATTAAACATGGCTTCAACAAGGTAATAGATTGTTTTATTAAAACACTTAGTGATTCCTCAGCTAATTATGGAAATTTTGTAGTTTCTTTGCAAGTTAAGAATTTACATGTTCGTCTATTCCTTAAATATGTTCAAACTTATTTTCAGCAACACTTTGAAGGTGTATATGTGTGCTTCTCCTAAGAAGCAAGTAATCACATTATTTTAAGAAAAATTAAATATAAACACATTTTCAGGAAATTAAATTATTTTATATTTATCAACAAGCTTTGGTTATGTCTACATGCGTCTTCTCTCACTTATAATAGTTTATTGTACTGAAATGATCGATTACCAAGAAAAATTTGGTTTCCCAAACTCTTTCAGTTGATGTGAGATTTCTTGGATTTTTTTAAATGCCTATCAATTCTCGACAAAAATTTTGTGAACTTAAATACTAAATTTGGTATATCTCTTGGAATATTGTGTTAATTGAAATTAGTAATTTGCATTTCAAATTTTAATTAAGCTTTAAGCTATCAAAAAACACTTAAATTTCTGGAGACAGACTGCATATAGAATTTGACAGCAAGACGTTATTGAAATGCAAATCATATGATTCAAATTATCTATGTAGGAATCACAAATAAATATGATGCTATTTACATCAAATATAATAAAAAATATAACAACATTCATTATATATTCAATATACATCATAAACCTCAAAACAAATTATAGCACATAAAGGTAGTAAACTGATTATTACATGATCACAGCAAAAACTAGTGAGTCAAAAATTTAATCAATGTTACCAATATAATAGTTACTCAGGTATTATTCTGATACTGTATTCAAGCACTATATAAATATGAATAAATTTCTACTATTGAACTGTCGTTCAATATTGTCAGCAATTATATTTTGCTAAACAAATCTATAAAATCCCATAAACTTAAAATAGCTATTCTTAGGCTATCAACTTTGATAAGTTTTAGTGGCATTCATAATTAATACCCGAAACAAATTATTTCACGATATTGTTTCTTTAAAAGTGACCATGACATGATGAACAAATACGAATTTATTGAGTGAGATGTGATAACAAACGGTGCACTGATCGCGAGGTAGATTTGTGGAGGAATCCTCACAAGATCATATCTTACTAAAAGCGACATGACAGCTCTTGGAGTTGGACAAAGGATTTGCACAAAGCAAGAAATTACTAGTGCTTTAACAATCCCTCTAAATAGAAAATTTTACATAAACGAAAATAAAATGAAGAATTAAGGATAACAGTATATACTCTATCGCTGATAGTACATTCTTAAAGAATTGAAATACACCATTAAGCTCTCACGATGACATTCAGTCTGCTAGAAACGCCAGTAACATGTACTTGGCATAAATTTAAAACATAAACTACTCTTAACTATGATTCCACCCAACATTGCAATATATCAGAATAAAATTAATGAAATGATATTCATTTCTCAGAAATTGTTATTTTATAATTACAATGTAATTGCCACATTACTTTCAAATTGTTACAATTGTGACGTATTTTCACAATCTATTTCATATAAATAGAATTTTGTAGTTATTTTTATTGATTAGAAAAGCAATCAATGCGTTTTACAACACTAAATCACACAATAAAGAAAAAAGAAAAGTAACTTGATGTATATGTTTATATTGAAATTTGAATTTTTTCAAAGTATACCCCTCGTTCGAATTTTCAGACTTCGCCTTTGAATTACGTTGAAAAAGTACAGCAAGGATTCCGCTGTTAAGAAAGATTAAAATTGCAGAAGGCAGTCCCCATTCCCATACAGTTTCAATTAAGGATAACATTACAGCAAAATTCTTATTTTGTGAAGCAATTCTGCACTGACTCTCTCCATTAATCTGGATTTCTTCATACTTCTAAAAGAGCAATAAATAATATAATTAACGCATTTAAGTGTTTTTAATTTCAAAATAATGATAAATCCAACTAAAACTGTATATAATTTTCATATGTTTATACATACATATAAAACGTGTTGAGTTTCGAAATATTAATAATTCGATGCATACTGCAAATTAATTTGTATTTATAAATTAGTGTGCGCATTAATGCCCTTTTTAGGAAACTAACAATATGGCTTTAGTACAAAATGAGTATAATTTAGAGTTTTCCGGTAAATTACATTGATTTCATTACTCCCGTGCCAAAATTAATCATTGTTAAAATCCGAAAATACCACGCCCGGGCAGCTGTTCCAATTCTACAAACTATCTGTATCATGAAACTACAAAATGCATTTGTAAGTTTTAATATTTTATAGGTTGAAAATACTTGCAAATTATTCTATTGCCAAATACCAATTTAATGCAAACACTTATTTTTAATAATGCAGCTAATTATATATTGATGACATATTAATTGACCGAATGTATTAGTTGAAAAGTATTTTGAACAAGGTAAAAAAATTTTTTAAAAATTTTTTAAAAAATTTTTTTAAATAAAATTACTAAATTCTATTAATACTTACATAAAATTCCGGTATATTGATAATAAAACTTGATATCCATGAAATTCCCATCAGAAAAGTAATGTATTTTCTTGAAAATGCTTTGAATTTAAAGGGAAAGTTCAGGAGTAAAAATCTTTCCAGCGCAAAAAATATAAGTGATAAATTGCTCACACTAAATATAAGTAATTTATTATATTCAATAATTCTTTCTAAAGTATTGGGGTATATACACATATCCATTAGTTGCCTAAAATTCTAAAGAAATAATTTTTAATTGCAAGTTTTGAACTTTTGGTAAGTCGGTAGTAATCATTAAAATGAATGTTAAACCGATACTTCATGTCCAATTTATAGACAGACTAATTGAATGATGCGCCAGGTAATGAATTAGAAACATCAATTTATAATTAAATTTCCAAAATATGCACCAGCAGTTTTATATAATTTTAACAACCAACCTGTAAGTGAAATGTCCAAGAAAACAAAACAGTTGACAATATCCCACTTTGCCAGAGGTCACAAAGAAAATGTAATTCCAGTAGATAGCAACACCTATTGCCAAAAGTTAAGTTTAATAGAATTATTTCGTAAATTTCATAGCATAGCAAAATCATTTAGACATTTCAATAATATGGAATGAACAGAAATTGAATAAAAAATTAAGGGAATGCATGATACAAAATTTTCCTTTTACTCAAAAATCCACTATTACTTGATATCATGCTAGACAGCTGCGCATAAATATATAATAAACGCGAAATTTGCTAGAGGTAATAGTAAATATGTAAGAACTCACTTATTCCTGAACCGATATCAGCAATAAGAATGTTAATTATATATGTAACGAAACCAAAAGCCAAAAATTTAGCATTGAGTAAAATCAATACAGCGATGATGTTGCTGAAGATGCCAAAAATACCATAAGCAAGATTAGCATATGAATTTACAGTTGTAAACATAAGCCACTGAGCGTCTTCTGTGGAATTTGTCATTTAAATAAATATTTTTGTGAGAACGTTTTTTTATCTTTTGATTACCCAATCAGAGGTAATGGGAATTTCATTGGTTGAGAATCAAAAAGGAATCTATTCAGAGAAAAGTTTGTATAGACTTGTCATTTCTTATGTATACTTAGCTACACGTTTTTCTTGAATTAAGAGGTCTCATAACTCATTTAAATTCCAAATGCCTCTAACATTTTTGGACGGTGGTACAATTCTTATAAATTACTATGTTAAGTTATTGTTATACAATTTACTGTAATGAGGAGACATTCGGATGAAAAAATCATAAGATATAGAATAAAGGAACTTTTATCAAGATTTCCCAATTTCTTTTACGATTGCGTGCTTTTCTGTAATACCATTTGGTCAAAACGGATAAAATAGATAAATATATGGAATTTCAAAATGAATCACACAAGGTAGAGTAATTGCAAACGATCACTAAATGTGTTTTTAGAAATAAAATAACGCAATAAAATTCAACAGATTGTTTAGTCATCTGTCTGCATATATTTAAATGTCTTGAAAAGAATTATTAAATTTACAGCCAAGCAAACTTTGATAAAAATCAAAATATGTTCATTATTTGAGGGTGCACAATTTCACAAAGATTCAGCGGAAAGTTTACAATATTTTGGAAATTGTGGAAAGCCATTTTTCAGAAGCATGTTGATTTCTTGAAAATGAAGTTGAATGTTGGAAGAATGAGCAAGAATGTCTAATGAAAAGAATCGGGTGTGATATTACATAGAGAAAAATTTGCAACATTACTGTTTAATTTTTATCACAGAAAGGTTTTAAAGGCGTATTCATTGATTCAAATTTTGATAATAACAATGATTTAAATTTCAAATGCATAAGTAGTATTATTATGTACCAAACAAAGAGTTGCCATGAAAACAATTGAGAGCATGAATAACAAAAATAAACTCCTGAAATTTTTTTTAGCTGTGTTGCGCACCTTAGCCAAAACAACAAAACGCTTGAGTTACATCTAGAGTCTTGCAAGAATAATGCAAAATATGCTTCACCTAGAACACAAAAAGAGCTGATAAATATCATGGGTCACTTGATAACACCGAATGGTGTAATAGATGTAATACGAAATTTAACATTTTCTCTATCATAGTAGATGAAGTGACTAGTCGAAATCATAGACTACTAAATATGAGACTATATTATTTAGTAGTCTCTGCCACAATATAGAAGTTCTTTCTCTATGATTTAGATTTGTAGATTCTAACAAAGATATTTTTGAAGTACTTATGGATTTTGTTAAAAGGGATCAAATAACAGGTGAATTTTTGCCTGGAATGATTTTAGACACCATTTCATCTAGGACCCCTGCGAGTTGAATTTTTTAGGTTTGAATCGAGTTCAAGTATAGTTGGAACCCTAACACGAGAGTTGGAATCGAGTTACAATCATATTTAGATTTAGGCTCGCTAGGCTAAGCTATATATATCTGAACTTCCCTAAATGAATGTAGGGAGAAATACAACATGCTAAGCTAAGTGAGTGAAACCAATCCTTTCCTACAATTTGAGGCAAATTATGTAAGTTTGTTGGATTTTTCGACATTAAGGCAAACATTGAAGAAAAATAGATGAAATATCGAGATGGTTTCGAATGCTCGAAATTTCGAGTTGATTTTGTACCTCGACTCGCAAAGCCCTAGTTTCATTCTATGGTTAGGACATTGAGCACACATTAAAATCTTTTTATGTACATTGCTTGTGCTAAAACCTTGTTATTGTAAAGTCTTAAAGATTGTTATAGAATATATGCTGCAAACCACTACTGATTAATCCCGTGTTTTTATTTGCACAAAGTGCCTTTGCTCCTCTCTCTCTCTCTCTCCCTCTCAGGAAAGGCCGCAAAACTCATGGCAACCATAAAGGCTTTGGGTTAGGTTACTTGTTTTAGATGTGCATAAGAAAGCTTTGTATTTTACGTGCTAAAGATGATGATGATTTCAAACTATACATGCACATAATACCAAAATTGTTGACATCATTTTGAAAATCTTTTTCATTTTAAAATGCGAAGACAGATTGCACACTGACTTGACCCGCTAACGGCAAATATTGGTCGGTAAAACCATGATTTTCAATTTTTGGCGGCATTTCTTTATTGTACGAATTTAGATGACAAAGTTTGGTAACAACAAAATTGTTTAATTTTTTCACATTATTTTTTGTAATATATTGCATTAGAGTTCTATATATTGGATTGGTGAAATTAGTATTTATTTTTGCAATTAAATTACATATATATACAGCGGCTTAGTGGCCGAAATTTCACCGCTACCACAGGCCTAATTTTTAAGTTTATTGGCCGCCAACCGGCATTGCCAATAAACTAGTCCTAACACCCGCTACGGATTTCTTGCTCCAGGTAATATTTTCAAGTGTACTTCTGCACAATCCACATCACATTTTTTACATTGAATGCGTTGTAATATAGGTACGTAGAGTCCTTTCAGTTCTGGAAATTGAAATCATTCCACTTTCCGCACCTCAGCCCAATTGCCCGCAAACATATATATACAGCGGCTTAGTGGCCGAAATTTCACCGCTACCACAGGCCTAATTTTTAAGTTTATTGGCCGCCAACCGGCATTGCCAATAAACTAGTCCTAACACCCGCTACGGATTTCTTGCTCCAGGTAATATTTTCAAGTGTACTTCTGCACAATCCACATCACATTTTTTACATTGAATGCGTTGTAATATAGGTACGTAGAGTCCTTTCAGTTCTGGAAATTGAAATCATTCCACTTTCCGCACCTCAGCCCAATTGCCCGCAAAGTATTCGTAATACCAACCTCAATGTATGAGCGCAACGTCTCCTCGGCGTCTTAATGAAAATCGTACTCTTTTAAAAAGAGATGCTGTTAAGGCATTTGTGGTCTTAAATGGATAAAGATTTAACAAACTTATCTAGACCTTTAATCTGTACTGATGAGTTTCGTACATGCAAATTTGAGAAATATTCCATTTTTTGAATATAACTTTCTTAGCTATTAAATTGGTGTGTCTTTCCCCTTAACCCTAAGAAAGTGTCCCCATTGTGTCCTAAATATCAAAAAAATTCTGGAAAATAGACCGGTTGACCGGCCGGTTGAGATAAAGCTTAGTCGGTTCAGTGGGGTCAACAAAATACGCGACTGTTTCCTACTCTGAAAGAACACTTTCAATCAAAATTTCATGCAATGGAGAGATTAACAATGTGAATCAGAGAGGCAAATGGGTCGACCCAATCCGACCCGCAGATTGGGTCAAAGAAAAGTTGGGTCAGGTCGGGTCGGTTTGTGGGTTGTGGGTTGTGGGTTTCGGGTCACTGGACAAAATTTTGAAAATTGTTGAGTCAGAGAAATGTATTGTTTGAAGGACTTCCCTGAAATATTAGTGGAAAACTAATCATGCATTTGAATTTAGCATGCAATCTACTATGCTACTTAGAACCTACTCTAATTAATGTTAATGACATTCTTTCATGTTAGTTTTGTCAAACTTTTGCAAGTACAACTCGAGTCAAAAGCTAACCGTCTGACCTATGGGTCGGGTCGTGGGTCAATTCTCTGCTGGTTGGGTTGGGTGGTGGGGCAAAATGTGTGACGCGTTTGCCATTCTAATGTGAATAACGTGGGACCCAGTGCCGATTCCTATGGAACACCTGATTCCAAAATATAGCTCATAGAAAAATTTTGCTGAATTTTGGCAATTTTTCTTCTTAAGCAATAGATTAAAAGATTTTTTTACAATTGTTCTATACATTCAAAAAATTGCAATAATTGTAATATCAATTAGATATTGTTGCTTACCTTGGGCATCCCCCTCCTAAAGGTATCGCTTGAACATTGGAGAATGAGCCTGAGTTTTTCTCCACCATGCTTTTCAAATTTCATATGCTTAGACAGGCTTAACTATTAATCACAATTATTTCATGTATGCAGATAGACGCCGCGACCAGCATTACATTTAAACGTTAGTGTTTGAGAAGCCATTTCTTGCGTTGAGAATAGTGAGACTTTATGCGCTTTAATGAAGTCATATCATAGCGTAAAGGCAGATTATGGTTAAGATGGATAAGGCAGCTTCGGTTAGGTTTCGATTTTTAATTTAGGAAATCAATTTGTTAAGTATGTGTAAAAAAACTTTTGCAATTCATTACCTATTATTCGTCGATTGGAGAAGGACTTTATAAATTTTAGACTATTAAGATTCACAACATAGCTAATGAAAAGTATTAGTTAAAAGTTATTTTTAGAACATACATTATTTCACAATAAACAATGTTGACTTAGAATTTAAAATAGATTAAATGTGTGTAAAAAAACTGATGTCATTTGTGGATTAAATAAGCTTAAACGATAATACATTTTGTTCATAATTTCTATTAGTAATGAAGTGACTGCAGTGCAAAGTCGACTACAAATCTACCAGACACAATGTGATAAATCTCAATGTCAAAATTTGGTTCTTATGAACAGCATGCACTTAGCAATTGCAAGATAAGTAGTGTCTTAACAAAGAATGTGAATCATTCACTAATTTACACAAAAACTACCTATAGTATGCACTATAGCATTTAAATTAAAACATTTCTTGCGTACTAATGAGCTTCCTAAGACTCTTGACATCTCATTCTTTCGGGAAATAGACCCATACGAAGTAGGTACTTAAGAACAGCTTTTTAGATTGAAAAAGTGCAATGCAATGTTAAAAGCTTTTTGCTCAGTAGATAAAATTCCAAACAAAATAAATTCACTTGAAATATCAATATTATAGCTTGGGTCAAAGAAAGTGGCCGAGATAAAGTCAATATTTTACAAATATTTGCCAAATATAACTCTAACAAAAATAATAAGAGGTGAAATTCCATACTTTTATCTTCTGAAAATTAAAAAAGTTACTCCAAAAGTTTCCCTTTGATCGCAAAACATGCACCGAGATGTCTAGGAATCGCGTTCATCAAATTGACTCAAATTGCCCCAGTTATAATATCTTGCGATTTCAAAATAAAATCCCGTTATTCTCGCACCGTTTTGGCCTTTTCTTTTCCACTTCATCCTTGAGAATTTGCCAAACATTTTCTATTGGGTTAATGCCGGGAGAATTTGGAGGCTGCTGCAAAAATTAGATATTTTTTGAAGTAAAAAAAATTCGTTGTGAATTTTGATGCATGAGGAGTTGCCCATCTTGTTTGCAATTGCAAGATAAGTAGTGTCTTAACAAAGAATGTGAATCATTCACTAATTTACACAAAAACTACCTATAGTATGCACTATAGCATTTAAATTAAAACATTTCTTGCGTACTAATGAGCTTCCTAAGACTCTTGACATCTCATTCTTTCGGGAAATAGACCCATACGAAGTAGGTACTTAAGAACAGCTTTTTAGATTGAAAAAGTGCAATGCAATGTTAAAAGCTTTTTGCTCAGTAGATAAAATTCCAAACAAAATAAATTCACTTGAAATATCAATATTATAGCTTGGGTCAAAGAAAGTGGCCGAGATAAAGTCAATATTTTACAAATATTTGCCAAATATAACTCTAACAAAAATAATAAGAGGTGAAATTCCATACTTTTATCTTCTGAAAATTAAAAAAGTTACTCCAAAAGTTTCCCTTTGATCGCAAAACATGCACCGAGATGTCTAGGAATCGCGTTCATCAAATTGACTCAAATTGCCCCAGTTATAATATCTTGCGATTTCAAAATAAAATCCCGTTATTCTCGCACCGTTTTGGCCTTTTCTTTTCCACTTCATCCTTGAGAATTTGCCAAACATTTTCTATTGGGTTAATGCCGGGAGAATTTGGAGGCTGCTGCAAAAATTAGATATTTTTTGAAGCAAAAAAATCCGTTGTGAATTTTGATGCATGAGGAGTTGCCCCATCTTGTTCCATCATCCAACTGTCTTGATACAAACAGTCTACGTATGCTGAAAATTCCTCTATAATTTCGCAGTATTTTCTGCTGTCATTAGTACCAGGGCCATCCACGATTTTCAAATAGAACCCATGATAACACATAGGGCCCCATACCATGACTTTGGGACAAAATGTGGGTGCCTTTCTAACGGGCCGCCTATCTCGTTTTGAGTACCAAACTTGAATTTTGTTACGGTAAAGTTGGAAGAGGCTTTCATCTGTGAAAAAAACGTCTTGAAAAGGGTAGTCTTTCCAAACTCTTGAGAAATCTAGGCGCTTTTGCTCAAGTGCTTCCATGAACTGGGGCACTTTTTTGGCAATTTTTTGTATGTATTCCAAACTGTTTTAAGCTTCATTGCACTGTGGATCTGCTGACGTCTTTCCCGGTTTTCTGAACAAACTTTTGATGGACGTTACGTGCAGAAAATATCGAATTCATAATTTCAATTCCAGACAATTTTCGTTGCTCCTGACCGGTCAATTTCTTGGGCTGGCCACTTCCTGGCTTTCTCTCTAGTAACCCGCCCATCTTGAGAATGTTGTAGCACCGCCTAAATGTCCTATTGGGCATGTGACAAATCTGGAATAAATCATTTTTATTTTTGGTACCTGTGTGGTAAAGGTTTTCAAGTCTAATTCTGAGATCTTGAAAACTCATGTTAACCTCAAAAAAACGCGTGTAGCTAGACAGGCGTTCGTAAACAAACACGTTCACACCTCAGTAAAGTAAAGCAATCACTTTTCTGTTAGGCGTAGAACACACTAGTGATTTTTAATTTACGTAAATATAAAACTATTTAGTTTACAAAATAGAACACAGAGCTTTCTTTACATCAACGCGCACTAGCAATTTAATGATTACAGAAATTAAAAAATTACTGCGTGATCTATTTTCGAGTTAATTAAACTGTTGACACATAAAATAGAACATAGAGTTTTCAATGGATGTGCGTGCACTGCAATAAATTAATTAAACAATTCAAACCATGAGAGGCATTGATTCATTCAGAAGTAAGCTTCGAATTATAATTTATAGTTAAGGGATTATTCTTACAAGAGTGTAAAGAAAAATTATAGCCATAGCAAAAATGAATTTTTTAGCTTGATCTTCATTAGTTGCTGTTCTCGCTCTCCTGATATTTGTATCTGATTGGTTGTAACATTTGTCAAATCTAGTTCTTTATAAATGCTTCTGTACACAGTAGTTTTATCATGGATTTCGTTTCATTTTCAAATACTTCTCTGAATATCCTGTGAATGATATTATCTTTCTTTTCTTGTGTTACTGTTATTTTGACCAGTAACCTTTCATTGTCTGTATTGATCAATGATATTTCGCAAGGACTTCTGCTTCCCCATTTCTCCAAGTGGATTTTATCTATTTCTCTTTGTGTTCTTGGCGTCATCACTACTGCTGCTGATTGTAGTAGCTCTTCTTCTCTGGTGATTTTGTAGTATAATCCATCAGATAAGTTGCCGAAACCAAGTTAGAAGAAAGAAGAAGATGATTAAAAACAAATATGGAACTTAAATGATGAAATGTGCTCATTAAAATTTGTAAAATCAAAATACAAAATTATAAAGGCAAAGTGATTGTCAATAAATTGATTTGACAACTAGACAAAACTGTCTAGTTAATTTAAATTTCAAATCAATAAGTACTAAATTTGATTTAAGTATAAATAGAATTACAATGTTGGAACAATTGTTGAAGTATATTCTTCACATATCTTATTTCACTTTAATATCTGGCTTACTTAATTATTAACAATGTCAAGCTAAACAGTTCGTGTTGAGTAGTGGTCAGGATACCATGACGTGAACAATTCTAGGTTCTTTGCCCCTGATTCATGAAATGCGCTTGAGTTAGGTGTACAACTAGGAGTTTTTTGATTATCCATTTAGCTGACTATCAATTGTATTTGAACATGTACTTAATAATAAACTCAGTAATTGGCTAGTTAGCCAAACATAAGTTATTTATTAATTCTTTTTCGAGATCCAAATTGTTGACTATAATGTGACTGATAACAAGACCATTTATTATATTAACTATTTTACATGTAGGTTAGGAGGCTGCTAATCATTTATTAAGTAATTCAAATGCTGATAGTTTTTGGTAATGGCAAACATGTTAGTTAATTATTAATGAAGCAGTTAGTGCCAAGCCTGGTTGCAAAGACTTACAACAGTCTAATTATTAAGTTGAAACACAACAGAACACTTTACAAAAGAGTTGTGTCGAATTGTGTCTATTCATGAGTAAGCACCATTGTAGGAAAGGCGCACATAATTAACTTCATTGAGCTGAGTGTTGGAGACACTTTGAAGAACTTGGATTGTCGGATCTGTGGCTGACAAGGAGAGCTGCGTTGGGCGGATGCCCAACCATTTGGAGTACTGCAGAGCCACTTTACCTAAATAGTGATTATTAATGCATTGATTAATTCCAGTTAATGAAGATATATTACTAAAGTGATAAGCAGACAAATACCATTAGATCCCTGTCAAACACTAACGTTTAAATGTAATGAACAAGATTTAAACAAATGAACATTGGGTCTGGTAAGAGATGCTACAATTTCTTTCTGTGATTTACTTATCATTTCTATTACTTGTATGGGGCGCATTTCTCCTTGATTTTTTATTGTGATCTTTTCAAAATTTTTGTGTATGAGCATTTGGGTAATCCATAATGTATCTCTTCATTGGTCTTTTCATTAATTTATCCACCATTTTTTCCTTAATCATTCTAATGTATTCCTTCATGTTTCCTTCTTTTCTTATCAGAAGCTTCCTCATTTTTAACCATGCTTGTCTCTTTGTTTGCCTTAGCTTACAGTTTGAGGTCAATCCCCACATGTATTTCTTTTTGGCGTTGCTAAGTATGTCAATCTCTGTGGGGCATATCCCTGGGTTGTTTGCTAATTCCACTACACTTGGTCTCCCCAGCAATTGATTTTTTATCATAATTCTTGTGAAGAGTTTCTCATATTCTTTGTATTTTATCATAATTCTTGTGAAGAGTTTCTCATATTCTTTGTTGGCAACATCCATTTTATTGTTGTATCAGTCTGTATCCAATTTTTCACTGCATAAGTTATCAGTGTGATTGCCAGATTGTATTTCTTTACTTTCATGATTGTTCTTCTCTCTTTTTTTATCATTGGTAGTATGATTTTCTCATTTGCTGTAATAGCTATTGCTAGTATCCATATCAATGTCCTAGCTCTGGCCTCTAGTGCACTTTTCTCTTCAAAGAGTAAGCTTTTGAAGTCTTTTAATGATCCCATCTCATATGCACATTGTATCTCCTGTAGTGTTTTTTCCACTGACTTGTGATATTTCTTTATTGGTGATTGAATGTCTATTATTGGCAAATGATCCTGTATTTTGTTTATGAATCTTCATCTCCTTCCAGAATTCTATAATCTGTTGTAGGTGTTCTGGGTGTTGACTAAGACTACATTTGAAGTTTAAATCTGCTATTTTGTTGAGCTCATAATCATTTCCTATTATCTCTAGCATTACTAGCTGGTAATACAGATCTATAGTGAGTTTTGGCTCACACATTATTCTCTGTGCCTGCATAAATGGATCTAGCCTTTGTTTTTTCTGTTTTCAATCTATGATGAACATTTTCTAGCTTGTTTGCTATGTTTTTGAGGAATGTAGAATCTGCACTCTTAGAGATTGACTGTAAGTAGCATTGACTATTATTTTTCTTAGTCTTAATTGAGTTCTGTGTGACTGGTGAGACTCCAACAAACTCTTTCTCCACATGTATTTGAGTTAATAATTATTGCTTTTGAATTGCATTTCTCTGTATGAGATTAATATTTCCATCAGACCAAATTTTAGTATCCATTCTTTTAATAATTTTTCACTTACTGCTTAGAAGTTGTCATATCCATGGGTAGCACTCTAGCATATTTCATAAAATTATTGACTATGACTAAAACATATTGTTACACTTCATCATCCTGAGATAATTTTTCAAGATCTATATGTACAATGTGATTAGGGTGCATTGCTATTATTTTTTCTAATGGCTCTGTTTGTTGCAGAAATTGTGCTGTGTTATTTAATAAGCATGTTGTACACTTGTTAATTATGTCTTCTATTGTTTTCCTGACTGCCATTGTTATAAGCCTTGCATTAAATGTCTTTTCTGTTTGTATTATTCCAATGCGTCCTTGTTGGTGTACTTTTGGAATCAATTCTCATTTATAGTATTTGGGTATTGCTATTCTTAAATGTTTCATGTCTGTGTATAGCAAGCTGCTACTGTTCAGTTTCCACCTGCATCATTGAAAACAGCTATTAGCTTCTTTTCCAATTGTTTTTCTTTGTTATTAATTTTTCCCTTATTTCTGACAAGGTGATGTCTGATTTCTATTTTTCTATTATTTCCTCTTAAGTTATTTCCTCTTTCAAGGTGATAGGTAAAATTGCATTTCCTTTTTTATCCACATTAATGTCAGGTAAATTATCATATTAACTATGAGGTAGAAAATTAAATTGTTTTTTTTCATCACTTTTTTCTATGTCTCACTGATATTGAGCTGGCACTGTCCAAAAGTCTGCATTTTTGTGCAACAAACCCTTCCTGTGTTCAATTTTGAATTTAAACTCACTTAAATATTCTATTCATCATGATACAATTGAGGATTTATCACCAGAGAATTTGTTCAGCCATGCTAAGCTGCTATTGTCTGTTTTCACTTTAAAATTACTTCTGATGAGGAAGTATCTGAAATTCTTAATGCTCTAAGCAAGTGTCAACATCTCTAATTTGGTTGACCCATAGTTCTCCTCATTAGGTTTAAGCTTCCAGCTGAAGAACTGAATTGGCACCTCTTTTCTGTCTTTCATCTGCCCTAGACATGCCCCAATTGCAACTGTACTCAAATTGCAGTTGAGTATAAATTTTTCTTCATAGTTAGGTGTATTCAAATATGGAAATTTTGCTAATTCTGTTTTTATCTCTTCCAATTCATCCTGCTCTTTCCATGTTCATTCAAATGGTACTGACATTTTTAGCAAATGTGTCATGCTATGTGTTTTCTGAGCTATATTTGGCACAAAAGTTCTGTAATAGTTTATAAATCCCATAATTCATTGTAAATCCTTCCTAGTTTTTGGTCTTTCAATGTTCTTAATCATTTCAACTGCATTGTTCTTCATTTTTATTTTTCCTCACTCAATTTCCTTTCCTAAGATTACAATTTGTGTTTTTAGTATTTCACATTTCTCTCCATCCACACACAATCCCACATTGTATAATATGTTCAGCATTCTGTCAAATGTATCTATGTGTTCATTTATGGTATTGCTTGCTATTTATATATCATTGATTTATTCATTCAATCTGTCTTTGATTTTTTTATTCTTCTGTTTTCATATTTTAGTAACATATTTCTGGAATGTGGCTGGTGCATTGCATAGTCTGAATGCCATGTACATCCACTTGTATAAGCTATATGGTGTAATGAATGCTGTTTTCTCTATATTGCTTGGTTCCATCAGCCCTTACCAATACAATTTACATAAGTTGATGCTCCTAAAATATTTGTGTTTGATAGCTTTATACCCTACTATGTCTTCTACCCGGCGTTGCCCGGGGTATTTGAAAAGTAAAAGACGATAATATGTTTTAGTAAAGATATTTATTCTAAAATAAGTCACATGTTATGCATACAGCTTAAGTTTATAAGGCATTGATGCATGTTATTCTTAAAGACAGCATACTTTAAACAAATATTAATTCTGAAGTGCTTCCTGATAAACAATATTTTCTGTGTGATCCTTCAATGGGGTACATATAAATAAATTCTTCGAAGATCCAACTCTTGAGCATCCAACATATAGCTGTCCATGAGAAAAACATGGTGCTAGAAGATTTAGGCCAACAACTCTCAGTGATTGTCCTTGAGATTTGTTAATGGACATAGCAAAGCTTAATTTCACTGGAAATTGAAGTCTCTTGAATTCAAATGGTGTGTCTGATGGAATCAATGGTATTCGTGGTATGAATACGTCTTCACCTCGATAATTTCCAGTTATAATTGTAGCTTCAAGCACATGGCGTCTCATGGACTTAACAACCAGTCGTGTACCATTACACAGTCTTGGAGGATCCAAATTCCTTAGTAGCGTAATAGGGGCTCCTTTTTTCAAAATAAGGTTATGTGGTGGCATTCCAGAGGGCTGTAGTGAATTTAGAAACTCTGGAGGGTATTGAACTGCTTGATCTTGATCCACAACGGTGTCAATTGACTTGAATGCTTGGTCAGTTCCAGGTAAAATTTCTAACAATTCAAAGTTTATCTTATCTACAGCATCGTTTCTGGGAGCTAAAATTGCTCGCTCACAAAGCCACTTTGCATTTAAAAAGTTGTGTTGAATGTTAGGAAAGACCCTTTCTTTCAGGACATTGACATTTTGTACCATCTCACCACATGGAAGCCTATGCTGCTGTGCTTGAGGGTTATATTCTATCTGGCCATTGCCAATACTTAAAAGTTGTTGGGAAAATAAGGCAGCAGATTGATCTCCAAATAGCTGCGCTCTCATATTAACAGTGAGATGCAGTTTTGTAACATATCTCCAAAGGTATGATTGCTTTAGGCATGCTTTCAATTCATCAGCTTTGGTTCCTTTTGGAATTACAGGCAAGGTTTGTCTAAAATCTCCAGCCAAGACTACAGTAACTCCTCCCATAAGAAGGTTTTTCCCTGTAATATCTTGAATAGTTCGATCTACTGCTTCAAGTGCACAACGATGTGACATTGTACATTCATCCCAGACTATGAGACGGGTCCTTTGTAACACTTTGGCCTTTGCTGAGGACTTTGATATGTTACATACTGGTGTTTCTGTCCTTGATAAATTTAAAGGAAGCTTAAATGTTGAATGAGCTGTTCTTCCACCATCCAGCAGAGTTGCTGCAATACCTGAAGAGGCCACTGCTAAAGCAATACATTTATTAAGACGGCATTTTGCTAATAGCAAGTTAATCAGAAATGTCTTTCCAGTGCCTCCAGGAGCATCGAGAAAAAATATCCCACCTTGATGATGTTGGACTTTTGCAATTATTATGTCATAAGCCCTTCTTTGTTCAGGTAATAACTTTGGCTCATTCAGTGATACTTTTTCTCTTAAGTTGTCCAAATTATATGAAGTTTCTCTTAAAATTTCTTGAGCCACATTATTGTGTTCTCTGGTAGGGGCAGGCAGTCCATATTCTTTCAGTAACTTACCTCCTAGTTGAAGGACTTTATCTTCCAGTTTGATAAGTGATTCATTTTCAATGTTCTCATTTAACTGGATCTCTAACATTGGATTTTGCCTCTGTAGTTGATGAATTATATCTTCTGACATAGGTTCTTTGTGGTTATCCCAAAGTTGGCGAGGACTTGATATATCACAGGTGATAAGCATAATAGCAAAGAGATTTCTCAGCTGGAAAGCAGATGATGATATTGTGGCTTCTTCTAAAGTTAAATTCCAATGATTGTCGCCTACTAAGAGACCATGCAAGTGGCATGCTTGACGATATGTGTCACATAATTGCCCATTGTAAGTTTTTAAATCTTGAAAACTTTTTGGACCCCGAACAGTATGAAGCATCATGCGAAGGAAATAACATTCAAAATTGTTGGGATGAACTGTGTATACTCTGCCCAATGCTGGATCTTTCTTTATCCCAGGTTGGCCTTCAATTGCTTTTCCTTGAACTCTCCTTTTCCACTTTTTCAAGGACTGCTGCCAAGTGTAATATTGTGGAACTTCATTGTATAGCAAAGTAGAGGCAAATTCATCATTTTGGCAAAGATCAAAAAATGCTGTTAGAGTAGTTGCTCTTGGATTTTCCATCTGCTGTTGAACATTATGGGGATTGTTAGGGTTGAAGTAAACTCTCTGACCATTCTCCAAATGAACAGCTAGATGAACTACAGTTGGATAACGTTCATGCAAGGGAAATTGAAAAAGCCTCCATGCTGCCTCATTACTGCTAATGTACCTTGCCATTTGAAAGCAAGTTATTTCATCATTCTTGTTGATATCCTGGAGACCAAACACAGCCATATCTGATCCTTTGTTTACATATTTGCATACATACTTGATTGATTTAACTGAATTACAGAATTCAACATTGATATGTGCTTTAAAGATCTTTGATAGCAAGGGGCAGTAGGGAACAACCCATCTATTATCAACTTCAATTTCTCTATTTGAGCCTTCGCTAAGTTTTGCAGTGTGACCTCCGTGTCCTGGTTTTCTACGTCGATAGCTTGGGTATCCATCTTCAGCTGTTTCTGTTTCTGATAAAAACTGCTTTGGATACCTCTTTGAGCACTTGCCATCAATCATACACGGTGAATTGACATTAAGTTGACCACAGGGTCCATGAATCATTTGAGTCTTAATTACCTCAAACAATTCTGGATCTACTACTGGATTAGGAATTTCAGCACTTATAATGGAATCAATTTGATTGGAATGGATTTTGTCTTTGAGCCAAATAAGCATATGAGCATGAGGGAGACCTCTTTTCTGCCATTCTACAGTGTACATGTGACAAATTGTCTCACCAAATACACATTGCTTAGTGATAAGTGAGACCAGTTTTATGAGCTTTTGTCTGAACACTCTTGCAACCAAGTCATGTCTATGGTGAGATTTCTGTCCCGGAAAGAGAAGCTCTTTAATTTCTGTCCATTGGGGATTACAGGTGAAAGTCACAAACAGATCTGGTCTACCATAAGTCCTTACATATGTCATTGCATCTTGAGTTCTTTCATGCATGAATCTTGGACCACCAGTAAATGATGATGGTAGAATGACTAACTGGCCCAAATTTTGTAAATTTCCATCATTGACTATGGCATCTTGTAAATGTATATATGACTCGGCACGTAACTGTTTTTGATTTTGACGGATAAAAAGTAGTCTTTCGCTTTCAACTTTAGCGTAAACATCAACTAAAAATTGGTGAAATAAATCTCTACAAAAATGAATAGGACTGGGACATCCAGATCGCAGCATAAGCAAGTAAGAATAAAAATCATTTGCTGATACTTTTTTGTTTGTTGGCCGCTTAGTATTTGGATCAACTTGTGGAATTGGAAAATGGTATCCATCTTGCCCTTGCCAAAATATTAAAGGATATTGGAGAGCATCATAAGAACGATGACATTCTGAAACTCTAGTAAGTCTGTCATTTCTTGGCTGGATAACTATATCTCTACGATCATGCTGCTCTCCAACCAAAAGAATGGCAATTTCATTTGTAGCTGGAGCATTAAATCTCCTTTCATGCTCACCTCTTGGTCTCTTGTCTGCTCTAATAACTACTTTATAGTCATTGTTTGGATGGGGTTGTTCAAGAGCCATTTTGAAATTTTTTACTAATGAATTATGAGTGTGAAGCATATCTTGTAAAGATTGTACAACATTTCTATCAATATTTTGAAAGTTATCACATCTTCTTTGGCATTGTTGTTCAGCATCTCCCATAAAGTAGATTTGAAGAAATTTTTCACTTTCATTTGGTTGTGGCAATAGAGATCCAATTAAGTGATAAACTTGCCCTTGTACTTTGAATGTAGGCGTAAATCCTGGTTCTACAACTTCCCGTGAAGCTCCAAAAGATGTCATTTGAAATGCTGAGTTGTATTTCCTGATGTTATCCAAGAAACCCCTTGATTCTGGTGTGTTTCCTTCTAAAAGTTCTTTTAGAGGCTGAGGAGGAAGTCTTAACAGTGGAAGTTGTACTTTTCCATTTGAGCAGCATAAGCCAGGAGGTTCAGCCTTATATTTTCTTGCCCCACAAAATGTGCAAATTATGGAAAGATCACCAATGATGAGATGAGAATCTGTGCTGTACTGAACAGAGGATTGATATGAAAATGCTGCTCTTAGCCATATAATGTTGGATGATCTTGGCTGCCTTCTTGTCTCAACATATCTCCCTTGTCTCTCAGCCAATCTCTCAGAGTGCCTAGTGGCAGTCTCATTTTGGCGAGTTAGAGCATGCCTTGCTTGGTCTAAGGCTAGACGATTGTAGCGATGTTCTTCTGTTTCTTGTTGTCGTGCTGTTGCATTCCTGGTCTGATTTTCTGTTAGGCGTTCATTCTGTTGTTCTTCAGTTTCCCTCTGCCTTGCTAAGGACATTCTCTTAGCTTGAGGGTTTTTTCTTGATAAGGCTGTCTTTTTTGGAGGCATGGTTTAACAAATATTAATTGAGCTACTTAATTTTGGAATTCTTAAATCTTTGACTGCAAACCATCAACTGAGTGGCCTTAAATGTTAATTTTTCAAATTTTTTTTGCACTGTAATTCACTAAGTAAAGATCACTTGATGTGTACTCTTTGAGTGTCACAGGTCAACTGAATGGCCTTGAAAGTTTTTTGTCCTTTTATATGTTTTAAAAAACGTTTTTTGTCCTTTTATATGTTTTAAAAAACGTTTTTTGTCCTTTTATATGTTTTAAAAAACGTTTTTTGAAGTATGACTCACTAACCTAAATTTTGGTGCACCTATAAAAGACCTGATATATAAAAGATCTATCATCAAAAAATTAACTATCAGTTTAGGATTTTTATTCAAAGAGTAAGGAAGTCCTTTGGAAACTAAAATACTTACTTCATAGAAAAAATAACCATTTTGACCCGACCTACTAAGCCCCCCTCCCCCCGGGACCCCCATTTTGACCCCCCAAAAATCCCACTGTGAAAGTGAGTTCCTATGTAAAGTTTGGTGGCAAATTGCAGTTAATAACAGTGAAAATCGCAAAAAATGACCCCCCCGGACCCCCCCCTGGGACCCCCATTTTGACCCCCCTAAAACCTTCCCAGGGTGATAGGGAGTCACCATGCAAAGTTTGGTGACAATCCGCCCAGTAGTTTAGGCGTGCATAGCGCACATACAGACGACAATTCAATTTTATAGTTATAGATTAGTCACCAATTAACGAAGAATCTTGTTGTATTGTTCTTTCAAGTTTTCAGGAATATGCCTTACTGGTAATCATATAGGCTGTTCTGTCATTGTTATGATCTTATGAGCTTCCCCCACAGCTTGGCGCATGCTAATTTTGCATAATTGAAAAACCTTTTTGTGTATGCATAAGACTTTTTTTAGGTTTTCTCATTCTTTTTCAATAGGGTGTCTGTATTGTTGTTCAGTTATCTCAGGTATTTTTTATTCGTCTTCCTCTTGTATTAAATTAATACTCTTTTCAATTACTTCTATTTTAATATTATTCTTCTTACATAGATTCTTACAGTTTTGCTTTTTAGGTTAACCATCCTGTTAGTTGCATTCAGAATTGGTATTCTGCCTTGACCTTCCTTAACTGTGCATAAGCTTGAGGGTAATAATATTCTTTTCTTGTTAATTCCAGTTTGTTCATAAACATGATTTTCATGGTTATTGGTTCTTCTGTTTGAATTTCATTCATTTTCCAGCTGTTCAGTTGTAGTTGGACATTCTGAGTTAGATTAAATGTTATGATTTCATTCTTCTTTTCATTATCATTATGTCTGTTCTGATCAAAGATGGTTAGGTTTCACTCTCTCTTGCAGAAGCAATATGTGATAATCTATTAACTGGTGTGCCTACCCTCAATGAAGCATTTTCTTTAATCAAAGAAAAAAGAAAACCCTGCTTCACCAAATGTTTGCTCTGCTCAACAAAGAAAACGCCACTGAAGCTCTGCTACTCCTTTTTGAAACTTCATTGAAATCTGTCTCTAATGCTTCAACCCAATCTTCTCCTACAAAATTGGCTAATTCTAACAGTGCATCATTTTCTTTGCAAACTTTTGATTCTCCTTCTGAACATTGCTATGTCTCTTTCAAAAATCCGCCTAATTCTCCTAGAAAGAAATCTAGTGAAGCACGAAATTCTGCTCTCCCTTGAAGTTAATTGAAATCTATCAAACCTGGCACATCATCACTTATCATTGGAAGCAGCATTCTAAAATATGTCTGCTTGCATAATCTTTTACATAATCAAAGCACTTCAATCCATTTTTATACTGGTCACAACTCTAGGTTTCTTGCTGAAAAGATCTCACAATATCCGAAAGTCCTTGTCAATTCTGTTATCCTCAATACTGGTTATATTGATGTCATACATTCCAAAGATGTTCAAAACTTCAAATCCAATATCAATCAACTAGTTGAACTGATTCATCTCAAATTCTCACCACACTTCATCTACATATTGGAAATCACTCCTGTTTGCAAACATTCACTATTACAATGAAATTACATCATTGCTGAATTCAATGAAGTCCTATTGCGCATGTCTTCAAGCAAATTCAACGTCATCCCTGTCTTCCAAAAATTCTTATTGTCATGAAGAACTGTCAACAGTAGTCTCTTAGCCCTTGATGGGATACATCTTTCTTGAAGTGGAATCAAGCAAATGACTCATATCTTAAACAATCATCTCAGTCCACGCCAAATCACTCTCTCATCATTCTCTGCTCCTTATATCTCTTATGCAAAAGTGACAAGCTCCTCAACACGTCGATGTCTCCTTCCAACCCGATCCCTCTATCTTCAAAATGCCTAAATCAATCAAACTGGTAAATTTTTTTATTTATTATTTAGTTATATATTTTGCTTTTCGAAATGTAACTATATATTATATGCATGCTTACATTCAAACACAACACAGAAAGCACTCACATCTCAATTACTACATGTGTACTACCAAATTAAGTACATTGATTTATAAACAACTGATTAGGTATTTTTTCTTTTAAAATTAATCCTTTCTGGTGACATAGAAACTAATCCAGGTCCCTATCCTAAGTGAAAAAAAATTGAACTCAAATTAAAAAACTATTTAGATAACTTCATATATATATANAATTACAGAAACTTGGCCTAAGCCTGATATTGACCCTAACGTGTTTAACACAGACCAACAACATTTTGAAGTTTTTTCTAAGAATCGAATAGGTAGAGGTGGTGGACTTATGATAATTGTGCTAAAATCTTTAAAGCCAGCCCGAAAATTTGAATATGAACTTAATCACGAAATATTTGAATCACTGTGGATAGAAATAAAATCAATAGAGAACTGTTTCCAAAAAGATTTGATAAATATAACTTATAATCCAAATAAAAATTATCTAGTCGAATATTTAAATTATAAAGTATACCAAATATCTGAAATATGTAATGATTATAACTCTCTAAATATATTTGGTGGTCTTAATATTAATTATTTTAACTCTTATGAACAAAGTTCTATAAATTCTGAAGTTTCTTTGAAATCTTTAATGTTTGAATCCTTTAGTGATCATGCACTGTGTACATATATTAGTAACAAAACTACTCATGCAAGGAATATAAAATCATAAATGCAAAAGACTATTTACCTTACTTAGATGAAAAAATGGAAAATGCCCTAAAAAACACCCCATTTAACTATATTTATACATTAAATTCTAGACCTTAAATGATTAATTATATTGCAAAAGGAATCTACAAGGCACTAAACAGTGTTGCACCAATTAAGAAGCAAAGGATTAAAACGAAAGCAATTAAATTCTACTCAAGAGAAATAGCGATACGTCCATAAATTTATTGGAAAATCTAAAGGTCTTTCATCTGAAATAAATGAATTAAACATCCATAACACGACTGTAGCAGACAAAACTCAAATACTAAATCATTAAAATTCAACATTCAAGGAACTTGGAAATTTCAATTTCCCACCTTATAAGAAAAATCAAAATTCTGATAATCTCAAACAATCAAAAAAATTTTCCTTTAGACTTGCTACAATCAATGAATTAGAAAACATTGGTAAAAAACTTGATCATGCAACAAATTAATTCTAATAGATCTCATAATAACTGCAGTTGTGTAGCAGTACTGGATTTAAGTAAGGCATTCAATTCAATGAATTTCGATATCTTGCAAGAAAAGCTTATAAATTATAATTTTGGTATTAACTCAATTAATTTAATCATGAACTTCTTAAAAAATAGACAGCAGCATGTAATATTAAACAGTAAAAAATCAAAGTATGTTATGACTGACCGTGGGGTGCCCCAAGGTACTCTACTTGGCCCTATTTTATTTGCAATTTTTGTAAATGATATAATAAAAAATGTTAAACACAGCAACATTTACCAATATGCCAACAACAGATGCCTAATAAGTACCGCAAAAAATGCGTTTGATGCTACAAAAAACCTCCAAACAGATATAGAAAAATTAAACAATTATTTTACAAATAATCAACTGAAACTAAATATTGAAAAAACTCAATTTGTAATTTTTTTCACCGAAGGCACAAATAAAGTTATATAGGACTAAAAATAAATAATGAGTCAATAAAGCAAAGTGAATCAGTCGGCTATTTAGTGGAAATAGATAATGAATTAACATTTGAAAAATGTTTACTGAATAAGATTCAAAAAATGACTGCAGGCATTAAATACCTTCATCACTTACGCAATGTAATATCAAGCAATTATCATAAGCAACTAATACATGCTTTCTGTTTGTTTCATTTTAAACACTGTTCCTTTCTTTTAAGTAACCTAAATTCGAAACATCGTATTCTTTCTATCAATGATATTTAATTGGTGCATAAAAACTCTAAACTTTGCACAAAAGCATGACAAAGCATCAGTATATCGTAATAAATATAAAATATTATCTCCATTCTATCAAATTCATCTGCATATGCTATCTATCTTATTTCAATTCAAATATTTACAAATATCTCTTCCTTTCTTTAATGGCTATATTAAATTAAATGAGCAATCACAAAAATTTTTGTCTTTAGATAAAAATTATAATGGCTTTCATCAAATATCAATTAAATTGTGGAATAATTTAGATAATGAAACACGAATAGAAAAAAACTCTAAGAAGTTTAGAAAAAAATTGAAACAATTTCTTCTAATAAAACAGTATACATTAGGGGACGGTATTACACTTCATGCATTTGAAACATACATCCAACATTGAGCACCTAGGCAAACATTCACTCAAACATTGATTATGTTATTATATATTGTACATATTAATTTGTAGTTAATTTTTTGTTTATGTTTTATTTTTTTGCCATGTGTTAGTTTGTAGATTTTTGTATACATATATTGCGAAATAAATATGCTCTGATTCTTACCTCTTCTTAGACTTTAATTGTCTTTGTTGGTGTAGTCTATTGCACAACCATGTTTTGTAAGAAAATCGTTGGCTAAAATTATCTCATATGGTAATGAATTTCTCTCTGTGTTGATTACTATTAAGCTTTGCTCAAAGGTGGTGTGGGCTATTTGTATTTTAACGTTTTCTAATTATCCTTTTATATCAATGTAATTTCCTGATGCATTTATCAGTCGCCTACTTGTATTTATTAATGTCTCTCTGTTAAATCCTATCTTGGATGCATATTCATCTGTGATGATTGAAATAACTGCTCCTGTATAAATTGTAGTTTTTACAGTGACTGCGTTTATCACAACTGTAATTGTGTTAGCTTTAATCAAATTGGTCATTATCAGTATGGGTGCTCTTTTGTCTTTGATGGCGCTCCTAATAGTTTAAATCACTTGTTGTCTCTTCTTCTTCAATGCTAGTCTCTTCTTCATCGATTAGGTCTTTTTCTTTGAAGTATGTCTCTCCTTCTTCAATTAAAGTTATTTGTTGTTTGCATTTTTCATATGTCCTTTGGTACCACATAACTTGCAACATAAATCTATCTNGTCTCTTCTTCATCGATTAGGTCTTCTTCTTTGAAGTATGCCTCTCCTCCTTCAATTAAATTTATTTGTTGTTTGTAATCTTTCTTCATATGTCCCTTTTGGTGCCACATAACTTGCAACATAAAGCTATCTTTTGTACTCTTTTTATCATACCATCTTTCAATTATATTTTCATGAATTCATTTTTGTCTGTTGTCTTCACTGTTGGTTTATTTTCAATTTGTTTCTGTGGTGTTCACTGTGACACTGTGGTTTGTTGTTTGTTTGTTCATTACCATTTTTTCATCAATTCTTGCATTGTTTTCCAGAGTTATCTGTATAGCAACTCCCTTTCTGATCATTTTATCTAGTGAATCATCAGCGTCACATTTTATTTCAAATTGGTTATGAATGCTTTCCAGAAGCCTTTGCATATGTGTGAGAATAGATAATACTTGGAGTACCATTGTTCTCTAGAGCTCAATCTTAATATTCTCTCAACTTGAGACATATAGTTTCTTAAGTCATCTCTCTTTTTCATTCACAAACTATTCAAAATCATTTGATATTGGCTTTTGAAGTTTTCAATTTTGTAATGGGATTGATATTCCCCTATTAATTTTTATAGTTCATTTTTGTCTCTGTGTTTAGTTTAGGCAGCTCCTGCCTGGTAAAGCAGAAATCTTGTGTAACTTTCCTCTCTCTCATTGTCATTTCAAACATTTGAATCAATTCACCAAATGTTGGTGAGTAATTATCTATTCTCTGATACAATACAGAATTGCATGGCCTTACGTCATTGTATTTCTTTTCTGTTAGTATTGAATTCTGGAAGATATTATTTACTTATTTTTTGTTCACATTGATGCTTTACTTGTTTTGTTATTGTTCTTACTATTCTTTTGATAAATTCTTCTTTTGATTCATTTGATTTCTTTTTTTTCTCTCACTGGATGCCCCCATTGACTGCACTTGGTTTATTTTGGTTCTCCAAATTTTCCTGTACTGTGACTTCTAAATTCTGTAACCCTGGGCAATATTGTTTCATATTTGTTTTTCTATCGTCCTAAAGCATTACTAGTCTTAATTTATTCAATTTCTAGTTGTTTATTTTCGTTTTCTTCTCTCAGTTTTACGTTTTCATCATGAAATTCTGCCATCATTTGTTGCCATTTTTCTCTTTCGTCTGTTAGTGTTTTTATTTGATGTTGAAACAGCTCTCTTTGTTGACTGAGTCTCATTCTCGCGTCATTCCATAATTCTTCAATCCATTTTTGTTTTTCATTATTATCCCTTTCTAGCTCTGTCATTTTTTCAAACAATTTTTGAATTTGATGTTGCATTTCTGCTATAGTGTCTCAATTTTTGTTGGGTATTGAATGCGAAATGAGTTCAGTTGGGGAATTTTTGCTGTCTGGAAGCAATGCTGTTTTTGAGTTTGGGGGTAGCCATTGCTTGTTGCATTTTCTGCATGTTAGTTTTGGGTTTGGTTCTATTCTTTTTTCGCAAATTATTTACCATATTTTCCTGTTATTAGCATAGAGTAGTTTCATGTTTTCACAAGAATTAATTATCTCTTCTTAGTGTTCTGCCATTCCACTGTTTTATTAACATTTTTTTCCATAGGGTTTTCATTAAATTCTGAACCACACATAATTCACTGGTTTTGAGATTTTAACTCATTCCAAAAAAGAAGGAAATTTTCTGAAAAGAAAACTATCTTTCTTCACTTCCATTGTTTTACTTCTTGTTTCCATGTATCAAGCACCTGTCACAGTCGGCATGTAGAATCCCCACTTGCTAGAAATTTACCATAATTAGCTTTAACTATTACTTTTCCTAGTCAATTCATAATTCTCTGTGACTAGCGAGATTCTGATACATCTCTGCCATACAAGTTATTACATTTGTTTAAGGTAGTAATTACAATGAACAACTACATTGCATTGAAATAATTAACTAACTTTCATTTAGATCATCAATAGCAGTAGATAACAGCTATCCTATAGATACACTTTCATGAACAGGGCTTAGCACTAATGCAGAAGCTGATGTAGATTGCAGATTGCTGAATGGGAGCCACCCGAAGGCTGGTAAATGCATCCTTGGGTACCCTGAACACTACTTGTGTGTCTGAACGTTTAGCTTTCTATTTGCATTAATTAATCAAACCTGTTACATACAAATATAAATCTAAGTGATTTGTTCTATCAAATTTTGAACTTGTTTAGAGTTGTAATATTTTACAACAAAACAACATGTACCTGTCTATCATTGTTATCCTAATTTAATACGTAATTTTCGTCTGCTTGTTTACGCAATATGTTATGAGATTAGGTTAATCATTTTTGTCAAATGCTTTTCGCCAACAGGTACTAATATTGTACTGCTGCTTAGTTTATAAAAATAGTTTATTGATATAAAAGCATAATCACAAATTCTTAATCAACTAAAAATCAAAAAGTATTTTATTTCTTTGTTTTCTTTTTGCATCACTTCTTTGCCGATTATGCCACAGACTATTAAGATTCACAACATAGCCAATGAAATGTATTAGTGAAAAGTTGTTTTTTCGACATTTCAGGAAATAGAATATGAAGTATTTCACAATGAACAATGTTGACTTAGAATTAAAAATTGATTTAATGTTTTTAAAAATCCTTTGAACTGGGGTCATTTTGGGATTAAATTTTCTACTAGCTATGGAATTGCTGCAGTGCAAAGTCGACTACAAATCTACCAGACACAATGTGATAAATCTCAATGTCAAAATTTGGTTCTTATGAATAGCATGCACTTAGCAATTGCAAGATAAGTAGTGTCTTAACAAAGAATGTGAATCATTCACTAATTTACAGAAAAACTACCTATAGTATGCACTATAGCATTTAAATTAAAACATTTTTTAAGTCCTAATGAGCTTCAGAAGAATCTTGAAATCTCATTATTTTGGGAAGTAGACCCATACGAAGTACTTAAGAGCAATCTTTCAGATTGAAAAAGGTCAATGCAAATGTTAAAAGCCTTTTGCTCAGCAGACACAAATTCAAACAATTTTAGTGTAAAATATATTTACTTGAAATATCAATATTAATTCTTGAAATCAATATTACAAGAAGAAAGTGCATCTAGTCCTGATAATGATTTATCTAATTTACAGCTATTCGAATTAAGTCAAATAAATTCATAGAATTTACTTTACTACATTAAGGTACATTTTTGACGTTTTCTATTATAATGTTCACATCCAAGAGCACAATCTAATGCAAAGAAGACGCTATATTAGATTTATCTTTTTTAATTTATCATGTTTGTAAAAATATTGCAGAAAAACATATAGCGTTTTTGCATTGACTGAATTTGTAAATGCATCCCAATACCTATGGGCCTGCCCAGTGGCGGCTCGTGCATGTAAAAGTTAGTCAAGCAATTATTTTGTGTGACCAAATTAATGTAAATAATAAACCATCAACATTATATTTATATATGAAGCGATATTTCTCAGAAATTTATCTGTAATATTTTAATAAATCATTTTCATGAAAAATTGATAATGATTTCTGCAAGACGGTGTTAAAAATCCAATAGTTTGTATTCATTCAAATATTTACAAATTTTCAGTAAGACAGTCAATAAATCGTGCATTTCAAAATAATCAATAAGAAATTTGTCGATTTGAAGTCATGTTGATGATAGAAAACTTGAGATAAATTACAAAATTTTTCAAAATTGAGAATCTTAGAGTAGAAATTTAGAATAGAAAATGGCAATGAAGAAAATCACATTTAAATTGCTCAAAGTTTTTTAAAATTTATTTCAAAATATATCACCTTAAAATATCCACGTTATATTTCCTTTTTGAATGAATTGGAATGAATTTGTAAAGTCCATCGATAGAAAAATATTGTTTTCTATTAAGTAACAAAAACAAAAAGTCGCATTGCAAGCCCCTCTTAGTCCTGCTTTTAATAGATTGAATATGGTAGAAATTGCATATTTGAATTGCACATATAGGCTCTTAGGGCCAAGGAAAATACGTAAATATATTTTCCAATGCAATAAAAATAGAATTTTTAAAATTGCCCGTTTTTACAATATCAAACCAAGAATCTTAAGGCTATTGCTATGCAGGAATTTTGTGACCCTTCACATATAGTTATTTTACTTAGCGAGATATGTTAGCGATCGCATGTACTACCCATCCCATATGTATACATTTAATTCTGCATTGAACTTTTATACCGCTTTAACATGAAATGTTTTGTCACGCGACAACTAATACTAATGCATAGCAAGCTCTTAATTTTCCCACTACTGGCTTGCATGTACTAGTCATGTACGAAACGCTTATATATTTTTGTTCGTTTTGGGACACGTTGTGGTTTTATAACCTCCAGAAATGTGTTCAAGTTACATTCGAGTTCTGCAGTTAGTTACAGAAAGTTTATTGTTGCTCGGCAATTGTTGGGACAACCCAAATAGCAAGGCATTAATTGACCATCAATAGGCCATTGAAGTTGCCATTGATGGCCATTATTGGCAGATGAACGCCGGGGAATTATTGGGACAATGATGTTTTCCCGACAATGGACCATTGATGGGCCAATAATGGTCCATTGGTCGCAAGAGTATGTTATGATGGCAAAGCATTATTATTATATATAAAACATCAACTTTATATATTTAAGAAGTTCAAGCATTGCTGTTTGAACATACACAAGCCCAACAAAGGGCAGAAGGATATCCTTGATATCCTGTCAAGCATTTTCAAAACAAACATCTAATAAGCAATTGAAGGAATGTCTTCCTTATAAATGATAACGATAAACATATAAATCTGCCAAGTTTAAAAAAATTTTCAAATACTACTTTTTTTAAATCGTGAAAAATCTCTTCTGCTCAATCGTAACTTTTTTATATTATAGTTAATTTCAAGGCGTCCAAATATGCATGAATAAATTATTTTAAAAATTTACTTAAAAGGTATATTATAATTTTTTACAACTTAAAAATTCCAAGAAAGTTTTTCACAATTTCTTATTTTTATATTAGGAGGATCTAGGAATCAAAATAATGAAGTGAGTTCTATTTGCAAGTATCTGTTCATTGATTATTGATTACTAAGTTTGTCCCTGATGCCGCCAAAGGCCCATCAATGGGCCACTGGTGGCATCAGCTGTCTTAAGTGCCAAATTTTCCCACCAGCAGTCCACTGATGATGTCCAATATTATATTGAGTTATAATTTGTAACTTGGTATAAATTGCTTTAGCTAAGAGTACAGTGGTTAGTGTGTATCAGACTTGTTAACGAGCCGTAATTTCTAAGCTCGGCTCAGCTCGTTTAAGTTTTGAGTAAGTTCGGCTTGGCTCGCCACGGGCCTGCTCCTCCCCCCACAAAATATAACTCTGAAACTTTCATTTAAAATTACTTGCAAGGATATACAATTTTAGACCTAATGTTTTTTTGAAAATAAATGCCATGGAGAGATAAACATTTGAACAGATAATAGAATGTAAAATGCTCTTGTCTGTGATTTGTTAATAGAATTGAACTTCAAGAATGCTATCTGTGGTGGTACATTTCTGCTTGATTTTATAATTTTATACATGACTTGTTTTAATTGAAAGGGGTTATATTAACTAGTAAATATAAGTGGATGCAATGCTTTCGATTTTGGCACAATTTTTTTTCGCAACAAAGCGCATAAAGAAATCTACAGTGTAGTACTGAAAATTCTAACAAACATTCTACACATTCATCAATATAGCAGTGCCTTAATATACATATGCACAAAAGGAAAGTTGCTAAAATAATAATTATAGGTACTTTGGTATAGGTACCTTTAATTGAGATATGTCCTGAAACATGTATTTTCTTATTTTTAGTAACAGAAAGATTCAACTGGTGCATTTTAATAAGTTAATATTACACGTTTAGTATCTTTGCTAACAAATTTTTGTGTTAGACTTGTTGAAAATCAATTTTTTAAAGAGGAATATTTTCTAATCACACATCATTCTAAAAGCATCGTAGAGAAAATAAATTCAAAAACAAAACTTGAACCATTACAAATTTTTCTTTGACATATTTTGATTATTAGCATTTTTTGGAATATAATTTCGAGATCTATGCATTTAGAAACGTAAAGTGGAAGTGTATGCAAAGTCAAAATGTTATGCAAAACAAATATTCGTCAATTGTGTTAAAACATGTACTAGTGAAATCATAGCAAAAGGAAGTGTCCGATGTATTAAAACCCGTAGCAATACATTAAAAACTGGAGTTAAATCTAGTAATAAAAATACATATTTTAGACTCTCAAATATTGGAAAAATACTTGGAAATTCAAAATATATTGGTATTCTCTCTAATGTTATGCTTTAGAAACTCTAACCAGGTCGGATATTGTTTCAAAAAATCTTAATCTCTATATGATTTTAAAACATTTAATGGAAAAATGGAGTTAAAATCTGGTTTTCCTAATTGCATATTGCAAGATATATATTTTATATTTGAATACAATGAGTAAACCGCCTTGTATAAAAATTTATTTCATTTTATCTGCTTCTGATAATTGCAATTTCCGCTATTTATTTCTATAATTATAAATATACCACACTATCTCGTATTCAGAAAATGTTCCTAAGTTGTTTAAATACATAATTTAAAAAATATAGTTTAAATCATTTAGGGATTGCAATTGTGTTTATATAATCTCATTAGCAATTACAAATATATTAGATTAATTGTTTTGAGTACTATACATATGCGTAAATTTATTTTATATAGCATTGATATTTTGTTTAGACTTTTAATGGTCATTTTTTATACTGTGATCTATCACTTCCTTTTACTTGTTTATTAATCATTAATTTAGATACTACTGTGTGAAATTCATAACAGGCAAATACACATTGCATTTGTTTCCTACAGCATTCCCTCAATAACAATGATGATAAACTAACACAATAGATAAATATAATAGTGTGATATATACGGTCATTATAAGCAAAGTGTAGAATAAATTACATTTTTGTCTTGTCTTACACAAATGTGGGTTTTACCACATACATATTAAATATTAGAAATTGCGAGTTTTTGCATTAACTAGTTTTTGGTTTTTTTTCTGAAAAATTAATTTGTTTTATTACCGAATACACTTTTTTAACGAGTATTATTATCTCTCTGATTCAAACATTTGTTATTTTACAGGTTGAAGATTGCACAATGCTGAACTTCATCACTCAGAGCCATTGTGTAATGTACGCTTTTACATTTAGCACAAATTATACACAATTGATGAATACATAGCTATATTTCTCCCCCCTTTTGCATAGTATATCTTTTATTAATATTAATGCATGTTGAAATATACGTCTATACAAAATATAAAATGTTACACCCAAGTGTTGGGTTTTACATCTATGGTTTATTTTGCTAAATACAGTGTTGCATAATTAAAAACATGGTTACAATATAATAACTATATTCACAGAAGCAAATGCATCAGTTTGCCTAAAAAATAAAAACTTCATCAAAAATTAATTCTAACTCTGTCAAAAGGTTTCTTGTCATCAATTATAACACTTTACCAAAATCCTGAAAAACAAAATTAAAAACTTCGTCAAAAATTAATTTTAACTCTGTCATCAACATTTCTTGTCATCGATTATATCACCTTGCCCAAATCCTAGAAATCAAAAATAAAAACTTCATCAAAAAAATTAATATAACTCTGTCAAAAACATTTCTTGCCATCGATTATCACTTTGCCCCCATCCTATCAATCAAAAATAAAAACTTCGTCAAAAAATTAATTTGTTTAATTTAACTTTGTCAAAAATATTTCGTCACTATATGGTGTCCAATAGAATTACTTCATTTCCACATGGCAAATAGCCATAGGTAGGGTGTCCCATCTCAGGGTGTCCTAGTGAGACGGGGTCTCCCCATTCCCAGAAAACAAAGAAACTTATTGGTTTGCTTCTGCATTGTGTACTTAAAATATCATACTTGTGTGACAGAATGCCAGCATAAAGGCATTCTTGTCCGCCTCACCTAAGGTAGAAAGGTTCAAACTGAAAGGCACCTATTCTGACCAGAGTGTAATAGTGAATTTTCATTACAATTTTATTTAGAGTATTTTATATGTAAATTTTATAAACAATCATTGTAAGAAAACAATTCATAAAACGATTACAGAAAATATATTTCAGCTGAAAATTATTTGCTTGACTTTTGGCTGAAATGAGCCAAATGATAAATTTAAAAATATGTTGATTGTCTGATCAAGGAAAAAAGAACAAGTAAGACCTGTAGTTGATTCTAGTGATTTTGGTATACCAGTACAAAATTATTGAAAGTAACTATGCTCCAACATAATTCAGTATCAATAAACTCTTAGAAAAGTTCAGTTCTCTTTTCTTTATTACATTAATTATTGGAACTTGATCAAATGCTTGTAATTAGCTAAATTCAAAATTGGCAATGGGGTGGTGACTTCTCTGGTAAAATATTGGATGGTGCAAATTAATATCAATGACGAAGTTCCTCTGGCTTCACTATGATTTGTTAATTAATTCTAAAAGTATTCTACAAATAGTCAATCTATAACTATAAAATTGAATTGTCGTCTGTATGTGCGCTATGCACGCCTAAACTACTGGGCGGATTGTCACCAAACTTTGCATGGTGACTCCCTATCACCCTGGGAAGGTTTTAGGGGGGTCAAAATGGGGGTCCC
>CABFPE010000261.1:419117-444226 GCA_900660155.1 Hofstenia miamia
TATATATATATATATATCAGACTTGTCAACGAACCAAGCTTCTAACGAGCCAAGCCGAGCCCAGCCGAGCCGAGCTTGAGCACAGTATTTGATATAAAATTAGCCTATTTTAGGCAAAGCACGTTTATAGTTCTGCTTGTTAATTTGATTATGGAGATTTTTCTTATTTTTTGCTGTCAGTATGACTTTCCGTATAATCTTATTTATCAAATGTCTATTAAATAATAGGAAGAGCTATGTAAAAAATTCCTTGAACACAATATTTTTAAAAAAATACGGAGGAAAAACAAGCCTTATTCAATTATGTGGCGAGCAGAGCCGAGCCGAACTTACACAAAATTTAAACGAGCCGAGCCGAGCTTGGAAATTTCAGCTCGTTGACAAGTCTGATATATATATATATATATATATATATAATACGGGCTCTATGTACTATGGGACTTGTATTCATTGGCAGCTGCTTTCGAATTTCCAGTAGTATCCAGCATTTTAGATGGAAAGCGACAATGATTCACTTTATCCAAAACATTTTACATTCCGCATATTAACTAAAATCTTAATAATCATTGATCATTTCAGCAGATGGGTTGTTTGTGTAAAAATCCGAACAAAAAATCTACATTGGCCCAATAATTCTAAAAAATGCCATAATTTGAAAAGTTTCCAATTAATTAATTTTGGTCTTCACGGCTTAAAACTAATACAGACAAATCGAAATATAATTATTTAGATATTTTCCATCAAACATTCGTCAAACATGCTAGTTATTTATCAATAATAACTATTGCACTACAGTTGAAGTAAATTCATTTAGACTGGTAAAAACAGCACTATAGCAGTGTGACCCATGAAATTCGTACAAGAAGGGTTCGGAAGCAAAAAATCTCAGCCAGTGATTATCATTTTTCCTAATTCAAGGCTTGATGGACAGTAAGAAGACCGCTGTTCATTTTAGAAACGAACTGAATGCCTTGAAAGGTGACTCAAAAATTGTGAGTACAAGTACAGTTTCAAAAACGCCTCGAAAACATGATTTGGTAGGAAGAGTAGCTGGAAAAAAGCCCCTCTTGAGGTCAAATCATATAACGAAACTAATTGCCAAAAAAGCATAAGGATTGGGCATTTTAAGACTTGAACCAAGTTTTGTGACTGATGAATCCATGTATGAACTATTTGGAAATAAATGTAGAGTTTGCGTCTGTTGCAGAGCTAGTCAAAGATTAAAAAAGAATGCATTTTCCAACAGTTAAACATGGAGGTGGCAACATTATGGTTTGGGGATGAATGACTCCAGAAAAGGTTGGAAAATTGAAAAGAATTGAAAAAATCATAAGTAAAGCGTATTATCACAGCATGTTAGTTCATCATGGAGTGGCATCGGCCTTCAATTACTAGGAAAGCGATTCATTTATTAAGAGGATAATGATCTTATGCAGACATCCCACTTTTGCCATAACTATTTAGCCAAGAAAGATTGGAGTTGCCGCCCCAAAATCTAGCTCCTAACTCGATAGAGCAAGTGTTGGCTTGGATCAATGAATATTTAAACAAACCATCAGTAACTTCCAATGACACTTTCTGGAGGGGGACATCAAATGAAAGAGTATGGAACAGTTTATGCAGTGAAATCCTGAAAAACTATGTAAAAACAAGCCGGGTAGAATAACAGCTGTTATTAAGGCAAAGGGGCAAAATATTAAAGAAATACTAAGTTTCTTTCTTAGTCATATACTTGAATTATTGGCCCTATTCATTATTATTGTCATTGTTCCCTAAATGTATTAAATCTACCAAAAATAATATAATTAGCCAAAAAAAATCAATTTTTGAGAGTGGCTTAAAAAATTTGTAGGGTACTGTATATATGTGTATATATGTATATATATATATATATATATATATATATATCCGTTTGGGGGAAGGCAATTATTTGAGGGGGTCAAAGCAACTACAAAGGGCTTGTTCTAAGACACCGCCACCTGATGTAGAAGCCTCTGGACAGACAAACTAATAAGGGTTTACATAATTTACTACAAATTTCATTATAATTTCAACACAAGTTTCAACTTCTTAATCCAAATTTTAAAAATTTGGTAGCTGCCATGGCTCCATTTCACTCCCTCTGGCTTCGCCTATGATATAAAGGCATATCTTGGAACAAGAAGACATTTTGTTGCAGACAATCACTTAAGTAATTCACCAATGGTAGAATATTTCTTCATATTGCTGGCTACTATTTAGCCCATTTAACCAAATATTCAAAAAGATTAATTCAATCTTCATAAGCCGCAATAATAAGCTTAAGTTACACTTTGCAAAATACACATCGAAATGTTCTAAGAAGATTAGTTAAAAAGGAATGTAAATAATTGCAAAACCTAAATTTAGGACTTTGTTGTGTTGTGCATGACGTGTAGCACAACAGTCTTTTGCTGTTCACTGTTGCGTGAAAAAACTAACGCAACAGCAATCCTGTGGATTTAACTCCGCAGTTTCTATATTCCTCTCAATTAATATCCTTATGAAGTTAAAAGCCGCCTCTTTTTCAATAGCTGAATATCACAAGCTACTCTCTGCAGTTTGTTAATCAATCTTTCATGCCTAAGTCCCGTGAACTTCAAAAAAGCTGCTCGTCCTACACTAATTGAACATTGCTATCCTCATGTTGAAGCTACAAATAAATTTAGTGAAATTACCCTATTGTTAAAAAATATTGAAAGCCTTATATATGAGTACATTAATGGATCTATGCCAGCTCACATAATCATGACGATTCATGCTAAAATTATTCTCGTACCTGATAATTAATTTTGTTCAATGAGAAAGCCGATATTTTAGGAACCTAACATCATTTTTACCTGCTTCCTTAATTGAACATGCAGACAACATACATTTAGAATGAAGTAAACAAAGCTCAACTTACAAAATAATTTATTCTAACTATTCTAAGTAAGGCTAACATACCTTTTCCACTGATATATTTACATTTTGTCATCTATTACAAATCCATCTTAGCTTTTTTGTGCAACAATCATCTCCTTTCCAAATACACAAAGCGTATACACGTACACTTAGACATATTCTTATTTAATATCTTTGTTAATTTCTACGCCAATTTTTTTATTTGAATATTTTAGCTTATAGCTCTAGCTCTCACCCCATCTGATGCTTACTACTTCACTGATACGTAATGCAACATTTCTTATTGAATTGGAACTACTATGTCATTTCGAAAATCAGTCAATTTTGTATTATACATGCTTCAAATGAAAATATCCTGTGATCTAATAATCCTTTGAATAAATTAAATGGAAGGTACTGTAATTTGTTATAATTTTACATTTTTTGAAATCTTGTATTAAAAAGAACCATCTACAGACAAAGATAGTCGATGTTTTCATTTGAATAACATTTAAAGCAGACAGCCACTAAGATTAGGAATTCAGCCTGTTGCACTCACAGCTCTGCCTAATCAAAGGCTAGAAAACTCATTCATCAAACACGTGCTTCTATTCAGATGCTTTAGAAACAATTTTGCTGATAGTGTATAGTTATTAAATTTTGAATACAGTCCCTTATTAATTAACCTATGCTAAATTAACTAAGAAAAATGCGATATTCACTTACTTTGCAATACTTATTTCTAGTACTGTGATGAAAAAAACTGCTTGGTCTGTGAGAATGTAAATGCAAATGAAATAAGTATTAGTAAAAAATAGTCAGTTCGATATTTGAGTACAGTTTCTGTGCAGAAAATATTTAAAAAAATAGCCATAGAGGATCCTTGATCAAATTTTTTTTTAATACTTCCTCTTAAGATATAATCGAATTCTTGAATATAATTGAAAAAGCATAGGGAATTAGAAAAAGGTAACATAATGCAGAAATGAGTTTCAAGAAATAAAGTGATCAATTTCATTTGAAAATTTTACCAATAATGAGCAAAAGATAGATAAATACAGTGAGCGTGTGAAAATATGATAGTTTTTTTGCGGCACCCTGTATATATATATTGTATTTATAGCCTTTTATCTAATGAAAAAGCCTTCATTGATGTTTTTTTTTAAATTTTTAAAATGTGGGTTCCATTTCAATATCTACAACTAAGTTATTCCTGATATGTATACATTAATTAAGACGAGTCATAAAAATATCACTTAATTTATTCAAAAGTTTCTTATAGAAACAGAAATTAGTCAATATATAGGCCCTATTAAAATTCGGAAATGAAGCTGTTTAGCCTTAAACAACTGTCACTTACACTTAACACAATTTCGGCAGTGGCGAAGTTAAATCTCTAATTTGAAAAAAGATTTAACCCTGATATTTTTTTGCATTTTAAAGATAATGTTTCCATGGCAAATGTCCAAAAATACCAATCATATTAATTTTCTAGCTATGCACATATTATTCTAAAAAAAGCTATTACTATTAATGCTATCTTCAGCTATAAATTCGCTCTAGAAACTCTGATCAGGTTGACATTGAATCATTAATTTCTCACTGTGTTCAGTTTATCACTGGCCGCTACCCTACCAAATATTTGCGTTTTTGTAGTTTTGGAGCACATTTTTCAAATGTTTTGGCATTGCAGTCAATTTGTCAGTTCAGAGACTATTAAATTTTTAGTTAGAACATAATGAGAAAATATAATATATATATATATATAGAATTTGATTTTATATTTGAATTACTAATTTCAAATGTTACAAACAGTTAGAATATTATATACGTTGCAAATGTATAGCTTCATATACACTTATGGATTACTTTCTGTCTTAATTACTGTTCGAGAACAAAACTATTTTTCACAGAAAAATATTTTACGATATTGGTTCCTCAGCAGTGACCATGACATCATAAACAAATAGGAATTAATTGAGTGAGAAGTAATACCAAACGACACACTGATGGCAAGATAGATTTTGGCAGGAATCTTCAAAACATCGTATCTTATGAGAAGGGACATCACAACTCTGGGCATTGGGCATAAAATCTGTACACAACAAGAAATTAGTAGTGCTTTAATGATACCTCTAAAACATGAAGAGATTATATTTCAGAATTGCATTGATAATAATTATACCACACAAATTACATGTAAAAAGTCAAAATTTTATGGTCATTTTCAAATCAATTAATATTTGTGTTTAGTAATACATGCGCATGTACACCCAAAAGCAAACACAATAATATAGTATATTACAAAGGTAATTTTAATGTAAAATAATTCATATAAATAATATTAATTATATATTTAGCATGCTTTAAATGAAATAAAATCAATAAAAGTAGTGAATTTATCACTTTTTACAAATCAATTACTAAAATGTATGATAAGAAAAGTATTATCTGTCATAATCTTTAAATTGGCACTGATTTTGAAATTGCTGCAATGTCTTGTTCCTTGTTTTTAAATTAATATTTTGAGCGGCAACAATGAAATATCCCTTTTTATTAGATACAACATTTAAACTAATATCGTAAAATATTGAATTATATGCCATGTGATATTTTGCATGTATAAAATTACTTTGTGTTCTCGTTATTTGTCCAATTTCTATTAATTTAATTTGATTTCAAGTGTGCAAATAGCCAAATTTTGATTTAATGGACGAGCTATTTCAGATTTGGCTATAAAGGTGTTGAATGCAAGGGAGTTTGAAAAAAATTGAAGTTGAATGCTTTGCGCGCTTTCACTTCTAGAAATCAGCTAATTCCAAATTTTCTCAATTTTTCTAAGTTGGTCAATAGGACGTAATAAATTTTTGAATGATTTCTTGCTTTCCAATTGAAGTAACAAAATTTTTATCAGTGTTTTTGCCACATTACCTAAAATATATGTCTTTACATAACTAAAGCAAGTATATATATATATATATATATATATATATACATATATATATTTATATATATGTTTGTGTATATATATTTATATATATATATATATGAGGACTTTGCACTCAAAATTTGAAAATATCTACAGGACGCTAGATACAAAAAAACATATACTGGCCCTAGATCTATGGCAGGGGCACTGGATACTGGCTAAAAATTTTTGCTGTCGGCTGAAACTCATACATAAAAAATTAGATCCCTATTCCAAATTCTCAAGAAGAATTTTTGGATACAATGATTTTTTGTGCCAAATAAAATGTCTAAGTGAAAGAATACTTAAGAATAGCAAATTTAAATTAGTCATACTTTACCCCTCTTTTAATTTTTCAGACGCTCCTTTTGAATTTCGTCGAAATAGTGCTACGAAGATTCCACTGTTAAGAAATATCAAAATCGCAGACGGAAGCGCCCATTCCCATATTGTTTCAATTAACGATAAAACTATGGCAAAGTTTTTATCTAAGGAAACAATTCTACACTGAGTTTCCCCATTAATCTGAATCTCTTCATACTTCTAAAGAAAATTTTTATGTCAAAAATGCTGCATTTATTTTGGAACTGCGTATTCGCTACAAGTATGCATAGCACTCATTTGATTTTGATTAGAGATTAGGTATTCAATTCACATTTGTTGTTTGCAACATACCACAAAAACGATCGATATATTTTTTTCTTAGACATTCACAAGCAAGCAAAATTTACAATGCACACTATATTCATACGTTAATTACAAGAAGCTTATTTAATTTTATAGAATTTAATTCTCATAATCGCTTATAAAGAATATTGCATTTTGAGACGCTGTAATTCACATTGTAAAAAAATCAATTGCGACATTACAAAAGTGATAAAAATGCAATATGGCTAATTAGCTTCCAACCACAGTGGAGTACTTACAACTAGGCAATTTGAATTTTTTGTATATGTCAAAGATTTGTTTGGATCATCATAGAAAAGTAATAAAATCGATGCAATTTCTAGTTTGGTCAATGAGTCCATTTTGTTTGTAATTCATTACCTTAGTTGTTCACTACAACAAAATCGTTCAAGTCTCCTTTTACATACACCACCAATGGTCCATTAATGGCATCAATGGCCAATAATGGCCTTTCATTTGCCAACCATAACCAACAAAACAAAAAGTTTTAGAAATATTAAAATTCCATAATTTTACAGAGAAATTATTAAATTTTTGCATACAATATATGCACTACATTAAAGTTTTATTTCAATCTTCAAAAAGTATTATTTATTAGTTTCTTATTGTCATTAATGATGCGACAATGGCCCATTAATGGGATTACTGGATCGATCTGCCATCTAGCGAACAAATTATAATTATAATGATTTACAATTATGCCGGATCAAATTATATTTTCATACTAAATGAATTTACTTAACCTTCAGTAGTTGATAAAAAATCTAGTATGCCAGCTCTAGTTATTATGAGCACTGTACAATGAATTTAATGGTTTGCAGTAAGGTGTTCCATCTTAAAGATAATATGCTATACACACTTCCAGCTGTGCCCATAACTTAACCAAATTATACCAAGTTAAGAATTAGAATTCTTAGTATAATATTGGCCGTCATCGTTGAACTGTTTGTAGAAAACATGCGGTATTTGTGACCACTGATGCCATCAGTGGCTCATTGGTGGACAATTGATGGCATCAGTGGCAACTTTAGTAATCAATAACCAATAAGCAGATGCTTGTAAATAAAACTCACTTCATTATTTTGATTCCTAGTTCCTCCTAATATAGAAAGAAATTGCGTAAAACTTTTTTAAAAAATTTAATTTGCAAAAAAAACATAATATACTTGCTAAGTGAATTTTAAAAATAATTTATTCATGAATATTTGGTCATCTTGAAAATAACTGTCCTATAAAAAAGTTACAATTGAGCAGAAAAGATTTTTTCACGTTTTTCTACATCAAAATTGTAATTATTTTTAAAATTTTAGATTTATGTCAAATTTGGCAGATTTTTTATGCATAGTGTTTTCACTTATAAACAAAATATTCTTTCCAAATGTTTGTATTGAATATGTTAGATATCCTTGTGCCCTTTGTTTGCCTTGTGTTTGTTTAAACAGCTATGTTTGAACTGCTTAGCAATTTAAAATTGTCGTTTTACATATGTTTATGCTGTAGTATCAAAAATTACTGTTTGCCATCAATGGCCCATTAACAGTCCATTATTGGCAACTCCAGTTGCCCATTGTCGGAACGTTAATGGCTTACTATTTGGAACAGCTAGGGTTGAAATTGTTGTCATCAATTTACAAATGACGTGTTTACAAACATTATCAGAAACCGACTTGTTATTGTTAATTGTTAATGTTTAATAAACCGTTTTTTTCTCTTTAACAATGATAGCAGATGAAAAGCATTGATAATAATGTCAAGTTACAATTATCGAGAATGGCGCGATGAAATTGATTTGTGGGCACGTGTAGGTGATCTTAAAAAGCTAAAAAACAAGGTCAGACATTTGCTTTGCATTTGAATGGCAAATAGAAGTCTTTAATTTCAAATTGAAAAGAACATCATCAGTTCTGATGTTGGATTTGAAGAAGTTCTTCAAATACTTAATGAATATTCTATGAAAGAATCAATCGACTATGTGCTGTTCGAAAATCTTCAGAGGCAAATCTTTATGACAATACACAACTTTATATTAATGTTTGAAAATTGTGTTAGTAAACTCTAAGCTCATAAGGTTGGTCTACCAGATAATATTCAAGGATGTACTTACTGCGGTTGTGGATCTAAAATACAATTCCGTATTTTTGGAAGTCTTGGTTCTTCAATCACTCATCAAAATTTTGGTATTTCGTTGGTTAGGGATGAATATCAAGAAGTTGTTTATACAAATCGAAGAAATCTTAGCACATCAACAAACAAATCTACAACTTTTCGTAAGCAATTTATTCTCAAAAATCTTCCTTCAAAAATGGAAAGCCTTCTAAATGTGGAACTTTTTGAATCTATTTATCATTGCGCTCGATTTTGTCCGGATAAACAGCGAAGTCAGCAACGACATGAAGCATTTGCTTCAACAATAGAGCGGAGCGATGAAAATACAAGTTCTAATATAGTAAGTTTTGTCTTGTATCAAATATATAGTACGCTAATAGCTGATTGCCATTATGGTATTTTTTAAACAAACGACTTTAACCCATTAGTCACTGGCGTCATATTTATACGATACAGCACATATGAAGCTAAATGACGTCTTTTAACAAAGCAATTGAAATGCATTTCATTTTAGTTTCTTCATATAATGAAAAGAAACCTGGAAGATATGTTTAGGATGAAATTTATTTTCATAGTTTAACTGATCGCAAATATACAAGCATTATAAAATAGTTTGTTTTTCAAAAACTTGAATTTTCTCATTACAAAGTAAACATCTTGTTATTACATAGTGGGAAAAATGCAGATAATTTAATCCTTTATTAATTATATATCTCAAGAAACTCTGCTTTGATAATATCATTTTTCGGCCCTGATAATTGCGTGAGAAAATTTATTGTACTGTCCTATTAATATGACGCTAGGAATTACAATTATAAAATGTCAAGACGAACGGAATACTGTAGAATAGCTATTTGCATGCTTAAAGTATTTGCCCTTTCTGGTTGTCTTAAAAATGGAACGGGACAACAAGTACTTGAATTGAATAAAATTATTCGACAATTAAAATAGCAATACTTTCTTCTTACTTTTAAAAATATTGGGCATTTGTCAAAACTTAACTTGTTTTATTTTCTGATGCGGCATATTGGCAATCTACAAGATGGCAGTTCCCAGGTCGGTTATTTTATTGTGGCAAACAAGCAAGTAGTAGAAAAGAGACTAAGGATTGAGATGTGTTATTAAAAAATGTTAGAAATATATGGCATAAAAATATCATGGATTGATACCATAAATCAAATATCAGATTTGCTGAACAAAATGTACAAAAAGTACAAATATTTTAGAAAGCCTTAGAAATTCAAAGTTGGAATTAGTGAAATAAAGGAAGTGGGAGTTTTTTATGTCATCAATTTGCTAATTACGCGTTTACAAACATATTAATGTTAGAAACCGACTTGTTATTGTTAATTGTTACTGTTGAATAAACCAAACAGAAATATGATATTATTAAAGGAAATGATAAAAGTTAAGCATATACAAATTATCTGAAATTTTAGCTCCACGCCCAAGTTAACCAGTCCCAGTCCAAAAACAATTTCACCCGGCCCAATCTCAGCTCATGCAGATGAAAATTATATAATATAAATTTTTTGAACATTTAGAAAAATGTCATGGAATGAATCAATTTTTCATAATTTTTCATACTACTATTAAACCTGCATAAAAAGAATTCTCATTTACTTTGATGATTTACTCTTAATGCTCAGCATTTATCACAAAAATCCCCTCAAAATTGGCATTTTGATTTTGGTATTATTAAAATTATGAAGAAAAATTTCTTCACATATACTTTTCGACTATATAAATAACTGTTGTTTCTGAGAATATTCTAATATTTGTTAACTAAAGGGTGTGGGTGGCAAAGAGATATCGGGATGACCACCAATTACTAATTTTGGTATGTTTTATTAAAAATATTCTCGTCTTTATGCTGTAGACCCTTGTAAAATAGTATAAAAGATAGTAGGCTTGTAGATAATTTCATATGCCGATTGTGCTGTCTCTGCATTGGATAATATTATATAGTTAGCTACTATCCAAGAGAAAATGAAATCAACTTTTTAAAACAAAAAATTAAATCTAAGTTTTTGACAATTACATTCATTTTATATAAGTATTCTCCATCTAAAAATTCTAGATCCGCGCCTGTATTGGAATATTTTCAAAATGCTTTGCAACACATTCAGGATATTTACTCCTCTCAGTTGAAGAAAGTTACTTATTCTCTTTTCATTTGCAAATAATGAATTTAGTTTTTATAAAAATTTATTTCTAAAATTTAAAAGGTAGAACGAATACATTCTAAATTTTCGAACCGAAGTAAGCTATTTTAGATATTTTATCGGTTGGTACTTTTTTTTATTTAATAAAATCTCAAATCTTCCAAATTACTCTCAAAATAGACAGTTGCAGTAAGTTTTTCTAAGGGAAAAGTGGTCATTAAAAAATAATTTTGGAAGATTTGAATGATGAAAACTATTTAAATATTGTGGAAAATATACAGTCAAAAAAGCAAGCAATGTGAGATTTTTGTGTGCAGCCAATGGTGACGCCACTACTTGTTACACTTAATTAAAAGTTTTCCTACTGAACATTCGAATGTTTTTGAGAAATATTTAAATACAATTTTTATATTCTCAGGATATGGCCAATTATAAGCTCTGCGATATAAGATTATTCCTAAATGCTTTTCCCCAAATCCATTTCAACGGCAACCCTACAATCAACTAAAGAAAATATTTCATTTTCATTGGCTATTTTGTAAGTTTTTCAAGTTATTAAAAGTATCAAATTATTGCCTTCCAGTATTCATATTTCTCATAGATGAAAACTGATATATATATTTCTAAAATTCCAAACGTTCCATTTTTGTCACCTAACAGTTTAAAAATTCAATTATATGAAAATTACATATTATCCCATTTAATATACTGTTCACAAATTTAGTATCCATCAAATGCTCTACATAGTGCTAAAACAGCATAAACCCACTATTTCTCACATTTAAAGTGATTATTTTTAATGGGTGTAAATGCTCTAAATATTGCTAAAACAGCATAAAAACACCTTTTCTCACATTGAGAGAACTGGACTTATGAAGCTCTAAAAATTTCAAAGAGGTTGCATTCACTGGGCTTTAAATAAAAAAATATAGACTATAATGAATTAACGCGATTTAACATTTTAATAATATCCATCGAATTTCAACTTTTGGACTAAATATTTTTAAATAAACAACTAAATAATAAATGCAACATTGATCCATATGATTATATAAAACTTACTTCAAGAAAAGCAAGTTTTAGAACGAATGGAAAATCAATCTCGAAAGGTAATTTAATCTATATTATCATTAACTATATTTACAGAGTGGTTCATTTAGCAAACTTCATCATAATCAATACTAACATCAACGTATTTGCAAGACCAAAATATTTCAAATTTGAAATATATGAATTTTTCCCTAATTACATTAAGTCTAACTTTGATGTTAACAACATATGTTCCTGTTTTTTATCTTGTGACTGCAGTAAATGTCGTGTTTCTAAATCGCTTTATATAAATTAGCATGAGATCATATTCCGGCTTTTCAAAGTAGCATTCAACCTTGAGAAACTCAACTTTGGCAATATCACTGTATTTTTAAAATTTTAGTTATTTTTTTATGTATCATTTAAAGTGGTAATATAAGTCATTAATGTGTATATATATATATATATATATACACATGTGTGTATTCACGAAATTAATCCTCATTGTAGATACTTACATACATGAACTTTATTGGATAAATATATGATACACGAAAAAATTTGGAATTTAAGTGGGGCATGCTAAACTAAGCTGATGTTCAGAAAACGTTTTATTGCTAATTTATGTTCGAAAAGTAGACTCGTTTTTATTATGAAACGGCGATTGAATGCTATCATGACGTTTTGGTTTAATAATTGTGGGCCTTTTTCCTAGCGTTGTGTACAATCAATTGAAAAATAATAGTTTTAAGACAGACAGTAGAAATTACAATAATGACGTAGATCAACATTTTTGTCGGTAAAATATAGCAGTATTCAAAACATTGTTTGTCAATCACTTTATATTTTGTTAGTAAAACATTACTGAAAATATTATTATTGCCTGTTGCTGTTCTAACAAGACAATATATAATATGCCTGATTTTGCATTGGGTGATATAATTATGCCCCATATATTTAATTTTGTTAATGCGAAAATATGATGTGAGCTTGTAGCCAGCAATGAGTCTTTTGTCAATTAAATATATTTTTACATGTCTTCTGAAAAGTTTAACCCATTTTAACCTCTCGATCAAAAGTACATAATCACTTTAGAAATATTCAATTTCAAAATCTAAATGCTAAGAAACAGCTTTTAATAACTAGTGACGCAAAATCGGGACTACTCATATTATAAACTGGATATCAAGATTTCGACAAATTAGTTATATTGCCTTGAAACTCTTAACTAAGTCCTAAAAAAATTCTTAGTAGTAAAATAATTTACGTGGTTCTTAGCAGAAATTAAATGCCAATTCTACCAGATTACCCAAGCAAATTCAAAGAACATACCAACTTCGTGAATTTTGCTGGGTATGCAATTTTTTACTGCATAGATACTAATATTCATATTAATACAGAAACTATATTTAAATAATAAAAATTTCAAATTAAGTATAATTGGTAGTAGTGATAAACTTTTCAGAAATACTTACGTAAAATTCCGGTATGTTGATTATTAAACTTGTAATCCAAGAAATTGACATGAGCAGTGTAATGCGCTTCCTTGAAAATTTTTGGCATTTAAATGGAAAGTTCAGGAGTAAAAATCTTTCCAGTGCAAAAAATATTAGCGATAAATTGCTTACACTAAAAAATGTTGTTCAGAATCTTGATTCAAAATAAATATTTCATGTAAAACGCTTTGTATATGTACACATACAAGTATACACATTCCCACATGTATTCATGTATACATATACATATACATACACACATATACATATATTGCTAACAGCTAGAATCGATCGACTTCTTTCAAAAACCAAAAAAGCTCTTGAAATCTGAAACTAAAATTCATTGAAAATTACTTTGTCTGCTGGGCATTCATATGTTTGAATTATATCTATACGAAATTTGAGTTCGAAATTAACTTTATTATTCTATGCCTACATAGAATTTTTACTAGAATATCAAATTTACACTATATGAAAAAATGCAAATACGCTTACTAAGCACTATTGCAGTATGCAAAAATACATGCAATGTTCAAAGTTGTGATCTATTCTTTTCGAATAGTAATTTTATTTTTATATTATAAAAATATCATATAAATTTCAGAAAAATATAAAAAAATTTCACTGACCTGTACGTGAAATGTAGAACGAAACAAAATAGTTGGCAGTACTGCACTTTGCCAGCTGTTACATAAAAAATGTAGTTCCAATAAATAGCAGCGCCTATAGAAAAGAGACAATCAATTAAATTACATTGATGTTAATATACTAATTAATAAGGAATGAATTTTAAATCGAGAAAAAATTAAAATATTATTTGAAAGACCAATTTAATTCAGTTAGAAAATTGTTTCAGCATTTTTTAATCTATTCGTTCAAGAATTGTAAGAGAATTGATATTCAATTTTCACTTGTTATAATCTAAATTTTCGTAGAGGTATGGGTTTTTTTGCAAATCTTCATATTAACACTTTCCAAAAATCGACAGAGAAAAAGACAACAGAAAAAATTGTTCGATATCACGTAGACTAAATAGCTAGAACCACTAAAATTATAAATAAAATTACTTATTCCAGAGCCGATATCAGCGATCAGAATGTTGATGATATAAGTGACGAAAGCATATGATAAAAATTTGGCGTCGATTAGAAGCATGACAGCGAACATGTTGCTAAAAATGCCGAAAATGCCATAAGCGAGATTAGCATACGAATTAATAGTTGTAAATATGAACCACTGAGCAATCTCTGTAGAGTTTGTCATGCCCAATAAATTTTTTTGTGAATGTAAATTATTTATGCCATAATGAGCCAATCAAAAAAATGAAATTTTAATTGGTTAGTTACGTATAATATGCTTATTCCAAGTAGAAATCTCATATAATATAACTAACTTACAGATTTTTATAATATTAATCGCATTGGAGACTTTGTATTATTGTACATGCGCAAAAAAAACGAAAAATAGTTTTTTGCGGGTTTACTAAATTAGTACATTTCAGAGACTTTGTTAAAATGACACATATCTTGAAAATAAGTATTTGCACGTTTTAAAGTATAATAGAACAGCACCTTACACTGGTTGATTGAAAATTATGGTGGATTTTACAAACTCAAAGAATTATTTGGCACAGTTAATTTTCGACTTCTTAAATGAGCAATTATTGCAAACTATACGCATTTTCTTACAATTGACGGGACAGGGGAATCAAAGTTCTGTCTGAGGCAATTTGATTTTAATCATTGGGCAGCGCCAAGAATATTTACATTGAGTACTATTTACATTAGTATTTGTTTTAATAGAAGTGGAAATCTATATATATATATATATATATATATATATTATCCAAATATAAAATAAATTGGTTTTATATACGTTTTCACAAAAATTTTGTAGAGGCATTTGAACAAATAGTTAAGGCCAGAGCTGTACTCCTATATATTTAACAAGAGGGCTCTAAGTTTGAGCACTGTACTTATATATTTGCCAAATTAAATTTCTCAACAAATAAAAACCAACACACTCAACACAGTAATATAACGTTAACAAGGGGGAGCTGGTTCCCCAATCATATTTAACAGGGTAGACTGAGCCACTCCCCCAACGGACCCCTCGAGTACACCTCTGATTGAAGGAGCAAACAGTGCTATTCTTAAATAGTCATAAGTTCTCGAAGCAGCATATTATCCCAATGATACATATTTTATTACAGAAGAGCACATTTCCCAATAAATCTTCAATATTATTTTTATTGCTGCTATAATGTATTCAGGAAGTAACACCGCAGCAGTAATTCAAAAAAATTACTCTACGAAAGTCGACAATGTGATGCTCAACACCGGTCTAATCGATGTACTCAAGTCCAATCCCTACACGTTCCGCTCAAAGTTACACAACATCATCGCAGAAGGCAGGAAGTTCACACCCCATCACATCTACCTCTTCGAAATCATTCCTGTCCGTGCTGATCATAATCTCTTAAAGAACTTCGCAATTAAGCCCTGTAATCAAATCATAAGAAGTTTCCCGCAATCGCTTAAGTGTCATTCCAGTCTTTGATCATTTTCTTCTTTCGGCGCTCTCTATCAATTCCACTTTTCTTGCTTATGATGGCATTCACCTGTCTGATAGAGGTCTCTCAGTCCTCATCCACAATCAAAGTTCCTACTTTCAGAATCCATCAAGTCTCCCAAATCAATATGGTTCCTTTCGTCAACCCACAATTTCCTACGTTAAACCAGCATCCGACAACAGGAAGCCTTGCTTTACTGCCAACACCCGCTGCTCATCCATTATTTTGGTTAGATTTAAAAGTCACTTTTCAAACAACATAGAATTAGTAAAATGTTAAGGGGTTTCATTAGTTTTCATCCAAAAATAACATAGCATTGAAATTTTCATAAATTATTTTTATAGTAATATCAATATTCCATCATAATTAATGATGAGTGCAAACAATCTTCTTTTTTGTCTAACAAATGTTAAATATATTAAATTATATACATGTGTTACATAATTTTTTTTTAATTATTGAATTAGGTAATTCAAAACTACTACTGAAATTTTTAAAATTTAATTTAATTGAGTGTTAGTTGCATTTTAAAAAATATCATGTAGAGTGTGCTTTCATACGCTACTGCTAGTTGAGTTTGCATGCTCTCATATGCATACTCTGAAGTTTCACATTTTAATAGCTTTCTATTTTGCTATTAGTTTATATATATATATATATATATATATATATATATATATATACGGTTTTGCACATTCAGTATATATCAATATGACGCTAATGAAGAATATAATAAGTATTGCTGCTGTTTTTTATTGAACTAATAAACACGGTGTGATATTTCAACTTCTTTAATCCAAATTGGTATTGGTTTACTAGTTGAATTAAGAGCAAACTACAGAACTTTTAGACTGTTTACAAAAATTTATCGTAAAACAAGGTGATGTACTTGTTTATTTAAAGCATAATTATAAAATCTTTTTTGCTAAAATTGGTTGTCGCAATCAAAGACGGGAGCGGATCAAAGTATTTGATCCGTGACCAGGCTATAGCGATATCACACATTTTTTATTGTGACTCTGTCGTGACTCATCCCTTGACCTCGAGCTACAAACGATCTTATAACTAATAGTTACATTTTTGCATGCCCTTTCTATTGCTAAACTGTAATTTTCAAAAATACACATTTTGATAAGAATCGAGAAAAATTTTTCAACCTGATTGCTCTTACAAAAAAATGCATCAAGCAGACTGGAAGCACTTCTATGGAGTTCTTTCTTTTTCTAACAGGCTTAATCAGCTTACAATGAAACATTTGTAAGTAATTTCATTCAAAATATCCTGCAAAAACATGATGGTTTTCATTTGAATGTGATATTGCTTTTTTCAATAGTTCCAGAATAGAGAAGATATCGATCATTTAAAATAACAATGACGGTCTCAAACATTATGATATTCTGAAAAATAATTTAAACTGTGAAAGTGTGGTGTACATGCCTTGAATTATATTTGTTTTTCTTTTACAACCATATTTAAGAAAAACTCATTATTTATAATCAAATCTTTCAATGATTCTATGACAATATTATTTTATTGATATAAAAAGTTGCAGTCAAGCGGTGCTTGTGAGAAAGCTTTGATTTGAAAATACCTTCAATACATCACTTACCTGAAAAAATTTGTTTGAGGATTATAAATACATGCATACACTTTTCTTTTAGCTAAGCGAATTGACTTACATGTTCGCGTTCATAACATTGATACACAGTATAGTGACATGATTTTTCGTATTTTACTTCTACGCTTTGTTGTATGGATAAGTCGCATATTCGCATATTGGCAGGGCGTTGCATGTTGTACTAACATTTTATTGTTATTTTGGAAACGGGTCAGACCAAACATTTTTAAATACTTTGTATCTAGGCAGGATAAAAGGCAATGTCCTGCATAAGGACCAAGTAAAACTTTTCAGCATAATATGATAATAGATCATTTTACACATTAAGACCTTTGTGTTTGAAAGTAATTAAAGCTGCTAGTGAATTTTGAGCAAAGTCCATTATTCATACTAAGTGTTTCAAAGTCTTGCATCATTCGTACACATATTTTTCAATGATATGATTTGAATGCTAGTTACTCTTAATCTGTATAACCCTAAGTATGCAATATCCTACTTTTGCATTCATTTCGTAATTTCAGGCAGAATAAAACCGTATAAGATTATCTTTAAGACCTCAAAGGAATCACGTCGAAATGTAATTCAATTGAATGAGAAAATTCTGACCGTTTTAGAGAATATTAATTGCTACTCCGGAGAATATTGATAATAATTTGTATTCAAAGAGCTTGAGAATAACCTTTGCATTACTCAAACTCAAAGCAAATCTCACCTTTTACAAAAGTTTGCCTTTTAAAAGTTCTTAAGATCTGTAGTGCTAAAAGTTTCTCATTAAGGAGTCTAAACCTAAAGCAATTTAAGAATGTCAAATAGTGACTTACACTTTTCTATTAACTTTGAACAATAACTCAGGAAATTCACAATGAAAAACAACGTCTATTTCATATAATACCGATTGTGTAATTTTATCGTTATTGAGTGAAAATTCAACATTTATGCATACATTGGAATAAGCATACAGTAATCTTGCTTCTTCATGCATGGTTCAAAGGGATTTCAAATATATTTCCCCAGTCCCACTCAGTCCCGTCCGATATCATAACCTTTCACTTCAAATTGGCACATGTATTCACCTTGAATAACTTCTGTTTTAACCAAAATGATGACAGGTATTGAGAACCTGAATTCCCAGTTTTTTCATTTATAGTCCAATCTCACTAAAATATAGTGTAACTGAATAATTTCGATTATACTAAAAGCTGGTTGAAGTTTTTTGACGACCAAATATTATAATCGGTTAAGCATACCTAGCACTTAAGCACAATGTGAAAATATTTATAGATTTATCATATGCTCTCAAGCTAGTTTCTCATTTGGTTTCTACTACGCTCACAGTAAGAATTAATGTTTTGACGCTGTAGACTACATGATTTTTGTAGTGAATTGTATGATAATCTTTTTTGGTATTAAGAGCGCGGAGATTACCTTTTGTACATTGCAAAATAGTAATGTAAGTCGCTGTTCATGAAAACCGAAGTCATCGTACAGGAGAACCTAGGGGTTATTTGTAAAAAACCTATGTCGGCTAATTATGCCCAGTGCAAAAGTTTAGGACTGTTATTGTTGCAAGGTACACAGTGAAGTGAGCCCTGAGCAGAAGAGGACTTAACAAGGAAGAAGCTTCAGAAAAACAAGCAATGCTGTGTCAGATGTGCATAACCAACTCTGAATACCCCTTTCAGGATGTGCTAGGAAAAATGGTTTCATGAAAACAAATTCCATTATGTTTCTCAACGGTTTCTGATGTAGTTTGACATGCCATTTTTGAAGATCGAAGCAAAAAATCATAGCTTTAGCCCTTTTTGAAAAAATAACGAAAATTAAAAAATGGCGAAAGTCAAAACCGAAACTTTATTTTTCTGCTCAAAGAAAAAAACTTCAAACTATTTTGTCAATGGGTTCCTATGTAATTGGACTCAAACTTTCGGAATTTGATGGTTAAAACTCCATACGATTAGCGGTTTTTGATATAACCAGAAGTCCTGAAATGCGAAAAAACCGAAAACTAAAATCATCCCTAAGATTCGAAATTTGCTAATCTTATTAAGAACAGCATTCTACAGACTAATCAAGTGTAATCCTAGTAAGATCAACCTAAAACAGTATTATTTTATTAGTTTCCAGAATAAGAAATTAATCATTTTATTCTTATTAAGATCAGTATAATACATTCTTATCTTATAAGTATCAGACTACTTGGACAGACTGATAAATTTTATTAGGATCTGCTTAATACACTATAATCTTAATAAGATACAGAAAGTAATCACTAAATTCCTTCATCATTTGAATTCTTGATAATGATTTTTCATTTAAGCTTACTAGGCCATATTTATGTTACTCAACAATTTAATTATCAGAGGGCTTCGACCAAATTGTTTAAATTGCATACGTACCTTGGTTGAGCAAATGTATGCATGTGCGACCTTTTCGATAATTACAATTAGTCTTTGTTGTTGGTGCGGGATGGGCTGAAGCAGATAACTAATCACTCTATAGATTCGTGCATGCAAATATGAATTGACGAATTGTTAATTATTATCTGTTATTAGTTATGACATATTATCAGATGAAATTCAATAATTAACAAACTAACAAATGCATTATCCTGGCAAATTGTGAGTCAGTCAAATTTCACTGTCTATATTTTCAGATATCAAAAATCAAGCTGAAATCTGTGAGTGAATAATCATATTATAATAATTTCTTCGAACGTTGAAGAAATGTTAATGCTGTCAATTAAGATTTCCCACAAAAAATTTTAATTATTGTAAATTCAGGGATGAATAGAAGCACCAGCCCCATTGCGCCCCCCCCAAGTTAGCAACTTCTATGAAAAAACATTTGAGATCATGTCATTTGATAGTAAAAGTAGTCGAAATAGCAATGGTTGACTGCCCAGGAATTCATATCATGATGTTATCAAAGAACATTCTCCATGTCAATTTGCAACACTGGGCAGTAGGTATTTTCAGAAATAATGAAGTAAATCTGATTTTCCAATCAATAAGTTTGGCAGCTATAAAGTCCTCTTTGCATTGAGATAACAAAGTTTTAAATGGTAATACCTGGATATAGAAATAAAAGTAATGAGTTGTACATTTGGCACTGTTGTGAAATATCCTAATAAGAATCTAAGAGTACACTCGCTCAAGTCTATGACGAAGTCGTTTAACCTCTTTTCAGAGTAGAGTTATAATATGGGCAATTAGCATGAATTTTATATTTAATTGTCTGTAGGGAAGCACCTTATCAATGAAAGTAACTGAACATCATAAAAAATCTTAAGACATTAATAGATACAAAAGGTTGTTAATTGTTAACTTAAAATAGCATAATATAGTGGATAATTTCATGAGTAATATAAACTAATGGCGTTAACATAATTTAGATTAAATTGCATGCAGTTTTCATCAACCAATAGAATAGCACACTTCATGAATAAGAAAGGTGATTAAATTTACAATAACGTAATTATGGTTGTATTCTAACAGCTGCAAGAAATTTTTGTAAACTAATTTTTCAGATAAGCATGAGACACTATTAACCAGCAGGCAAATTGAATTTGTTTCTCTAAATATCCGTTTCATGTAGCATACGTGCACTGAAATTTGCACTACCTATATATTTCTCATTTATCATGTATGTATAAAATATAATTCGTTTATGCACGTGTATTTATCAGTGAGAGTGAAATTCACCCATTTTTTCGTGCATCATGTATCATGTGCAATACACCATAGGCAGAGCTGGTAAGTAAAAACTCACGACGTGATCCGGCCTGCACTACTTTTCGGCTTGATCTAACCCAACCTTCGGGTCGACCCGACAGCTTGCAGAGTAAGCAAATAGAGACTTTTGCCGATCCCAATTACTTCAAAATCTCATTAAATATTTCTAATGCATTGTGCTGAATTAGTTGACGGGTGGTTTTCCTGCGCATATCATTCGATTTTAGAGTTTTTTGTATGGCAAAAATTTTCAGGTGGAGAAATGTCTTTTTCGAAATACTTTTTGAAATTGGAGGTTGACAAAGGACTTTGACCCAACTCCACCCAACCCGACCCAACCTGCAGATTGAACCTGTGCACTTACACCAATACAATACACTGTCTTTAGCGCGTTCCTAATGTTCATTGTATAGATGGGCTAACAACTTAGGGCATATAGGCAAATGTCTTTGCTCAATTTCCGGCATCCTTGCACAAGGTTGATTTTCTTGGAAAATTGTTGAATTCTTTCCTGCAATTGATGATATTGGTATATTTAAGACTCTGTAAGGTCAAGAATGACTAGCGTAATTGGTGCAAAGTTGGAAAGGCGTTGAATCATCAATCAAACTGGTCACATTTTTGGCTGGTCAGGGATTATTTCAGGTCAAACCATAGAAACTTAGTAGGTGTGCTTAGAAATAATTCGCGATCCCATATGGAGAAATTGAGAACATCGTTTTTGTAAATGTTGTAGCCGCATCTAACGGATCAATTTGAAAATGTATATTGCCAGCAAAATTAAAATTTACAATTTATGCTGACAGAAAATGCTTTGTAGGAATTAATTATAGCATTCTCTTATCAATTGCCAGCAAAGCTGTTACCATAAATATTTAGCGCACTGCAAAATGAATCAATAAAATAACTATAAAAGCTATTATGTGCATTTTCTAAACAGTGGATATAGTTATTTGGACATCTACGTCTAAACAAACAAAACCGTTAATCCTATTTAAAGTATTGCAACTACTAGATGAACTTATCGAATGCATATAGAACTGTAAACTATCTTGCTTTATTTGACATTGCATTAAAATTACATTAAGAATGAAAGCAATTCATAAAATTTAATCGTTTGTCTAGCGGCATATTTAAATCAATCATTTTAAACATATTCAAACTGCAGATTACAAACATTCACTAGTAGAAGCAGAGATACACGCAAATTGGCACTGACCACCAGTCAATGCCGGCCACGAAGCAGATCTGGTCACCCTTAATTTCATTAAATCGGTCAAATTCGGTCACTGTGAGATGTGTCTCTGCCAGTGGTGTCCACGGGTCAGGGTCATGCAGGGCAAGGGGCAAATGGGTCATTAATTCTGGCAGGTTACGCGGGTCACGGGTGAGTTTTTTTTCCGCATTACCCGCGGAAAATTTGACACAAGGCTAAAACTTTATCGATGTTTACCAAAAAATCCTATTTTGAAGGGCGGCTCATCAAAATAATCAGTTCAAAAATTAGGTTGAATTATTGAAAGGTGAAACTAACTTAATTTAGATGTTTTTATTGACACAAAGCTCTAACAATCAATCAGTGCCAGGAGTGCCCGTGGTCGTTCAGATCACGGGTCAGAAATGAATGGTTCACGGGTCGTGGAGAGTCACGGGTCAAGTACAAGTGACTCGTGGACACACCTGGTCTAGGAGTTTCTCAAATCTCAAGCTGCGAAAACACGTGCAATTATCATATTTATATTTACTAAAATATGATTGTAATTACACTGTAATTTACAAAAACGTTCACTTATATACATTGTACGATTGTGCGAAAGAGTTCATAGATCACATATGCAATTCACTAACGTGGGTCAAGCCGTCTTTTTTGAATCAATGCAAGTGCATAATGTAATATAGTGCCATTGAACATTGAGTGTCGATTCATTGGTATAAATACTGTAAATAAGAGCTTTAATGGCTCTAAGTATCTAAACAATAACACCATATTTAATTGTAACTTTCCATTTAACTTTTACCGTTATATATTGTAAATGAATCATTATAGTAATATGTTTTAGAGCTTATAATAGACTGTTAAAAACCATTTCCATTTCCACAGTGCCTTTAAAGGCACAAACTATAAGATCCCACAATTAATTCATCATTAGATTATATTTTCAGAGTAAACGTAACATTTAATATACTATGGGTGGCGGAATTTTTACCTTGACGGGATTATTTTGATTTCGAGATCACGCCGGAGCGTTTAACTTTGTTTCTGTATTTATTAAGCTTAAAATTAAGATTCAAAAACATCACCATCGATGTTTGGGAGTAATCACAGAGTGTCAAAAAATACAAAAATCTATCTTTAAAGGAATAATGAGATATTAGGGTTAATTCGAATAATTAAACACATATGCCTTTTTACACGTTCTTTCAACTGTGCAAATGCATTCTGTAATGCAAAAAAACGGACTGAAACAGCAATGTCAGTCACAACCTGTCCAAAAGAGAATTAATCACATAAGTACGGTGAAACCAGGTAAAAAGGTCAAAACCTGTACTTTATCATGTGAATGCTGGTCAAAGCTGGTACCCACATGAGGTGACTTTGCTATCGGACCGGTAAACACCAGTGCATTGACAAGCGCAAGCGTAAATGACGCAAAAAATGATAAAACGCAAGCGGCGATAAGAAAAACAATTGAGTTACACCGAATACTATTGAGACGAACACATTTAGACTTTTTATGAATTTCATAATTCAACATACTTTTGTAAATAGTTAAAACGGCAGGAAAAATTATTTTTGTTCGTTGTATATTGCTAGTTTTAAGGAATTTTTTATCTCAGTAATTGAAAAATTAATTAGTAAATTGAATGTGAATCGAATCTAGTATATTGAAGCTAAGATAATGCTGATTGAAGGGATCATCAAAGAGGAGGACTTAATCATGACCCTACACAATAGATAAAACGTTAATGATCATTTAATTCATCACTGTAATCTAAGTTTGTGTTTTGGCTTTTTACAGTTGTGCAACTATATGTTTCTGACAATATTCTGACAATATATATAGCTATAAGCGAAAACACAGAAACTCAAACGGTGATAAGTGAAACTTAAAAAAGCGAAATCGACAATAAGTGAATATTTATTAAGCAAACAATTCACTGGTCAACACCACTAATTGGCAGGGGGAGACCAGAACCGTACTGGTCATCGTCACCAATTGAGGGTACCACTTTCATCTCTGAGCAGAAGTCATTTTGTATGCAACAAATTTTTTTCATGATTGCTGCATTTATGAAACATTTTGTAAGTCTGATTTAGATAGACTTGTAAATATTTGAGCAATTTTTGTAAGAGCAAGATATAAATTTATTGAAAGCTTATTTCACTTAAAAATTTGCACGATGCTAGTCTATAATGCTGAAAAGTTACTATATTTATGTTTAGCAATGTATTTAAAGATATTTACCACATTTTTGGATATTTTTCAAAACAGATGTGAAACAATCGTAAAAAGTTCGACTTATTCATATATCTCACAGTTGTACTCTAAAATTAAATTATAATTATGAAGTTAATATCATGGTAATTTAACTTTTTTAACCGTATACCATCTGAATTAGGATACCTTCATTAAAATCTTAATTGCATCTACTCAGAGTTTTCAGAAATATTGACATTAAAAACTTCTACGAATCCCATTACATACGTAGTTTTTATATAATTTTTCTCATGCTAGTGCAGCAGTAAGTAAGGTCGTTATGTAGGAAACATATTTGTCCAACTGGATGTTATGTTATGGGTTAAACAAATTTGAATTATATGAAAAATTTCAAAA
>CABFPE010000261.1:468826-480368 GCA_900660155.1 Hofstenia miamia
TTATATATATATATATATATATTACCACAATTGAGCATTCTTGATCTCTTGACAAATGTAGATAAATATCAGTATCATAAATAGAACATACTGCGAAAAAATAGATATCAGCAGTTTAAAATACACTTAACTATCCTAAGCTTTCTAGAATATTTTAATACAATAATAAATTTCGTTTGACCTAAGGTCTCATCTATTCTATAACATATTCTGAATTGATTCGTAGAATAACGTTAATAGCATATCTTACATCCAGTAGTAGGGTAAAAACACTAATTATGTGATATTTTATGTGCAATAAATATAATATTACTCGTTTAAATACATCTCATACACTAAATACTATGTATTAACTACTAATTCCCATAATTTTTCTTTGCTTTTTTACAGTGTGCTTTACGGCGTGTAAATCTTTTTCTAGCACGTTTTCTTTTCCTAACATTGTTGAATTTTTTAACACTTGTAATCAGCTTTTCAGGTAAGCTCATTTTATCTTGCTTAATAGTTTCTGGTAGGCTTTCATTGTCAGATTCAAAGGCCCCTGGTAAGGTCAGAGAATCACTTTCAAGACATTCTTCTGTACAATTAGCTAAGTTATCAGATGTCCGTCTCTAAATATTTAGAAGTTAACATTAAACTTTAAATTAGGAATTATTAGAACAAATTGTAATAAGAGTCAATTCAAGTTATATATATATATAATACATTTAGGGATTTTGTGAAATCTCTAGTTTCAGTCTATTTTATAATTTTCTATTTTCCATATTCACAGTGAGCATTTTCTCTGAAATTATTATAGATTGCTAGGCAACTTCCCTTGCTATGTACAAGGATTTCAATGGGCTGTATTAGATATGTAATAAATGAATAAACTTTAAACAAACCATATGTTGTGTTTTTAATATTTTAGGAACGAAATAAATAATAAATGTGATCATCATACATTGTTAAAATGATTTTGTTCACAATTTTAGCATATGACACTGTTTAATTAACCATTTAGTATTATAAGCACATTCAAAGCATGGTAACACCTATTGCAAAAGAGTGTATAGATATCAGTTTATTAGGATACCATGTAATTGATCCATGTTCATGATAAAATTAAAGATGTGTAAAATTTCAATATACTTAAATAAAGTACAGCCAGGTATCAAGGCAAATGGATTCAAAAAATATACTTGCAGCGTTCATCAGTAACCATGGCTATGCTCAGCCAATGCGAAGATGGGGAAAATTTCATTAGTTCTCTCGGGTCATCAAATTCTTAATGTCCTCAATAAGAGATTTAAGTAACTTACAGTGACCCTATTTTCTCAACGAAATCCAATTATATATAACTTAAATGAGAAAATACTCTGATATATTAAAAGTACGATATCGAAAATGAGTAACCAACTATGATTAGTATTTATAATTAGTTTCACTTGCATAATATCCTTTTTGCAGAGTTCATTTTTTTCAGCAAAATGGAATTGACACTATGGGCCTTATTCCTTTCGGAGAAGGTATTAAGGTCCACTCTAATGATAACACAAAATTTTTTATGACTTCGTGAAATAAGTATTTTATTCTGAGTGTTAGGATGGATATAAATATTCATTATCAAAACTAACAATNTACTGGAAGTTTGTATTATTGTTTTCAGCTAATGCAATGCAGTCAATTAGAGTCCTACTCAATGATGTGATTCTAGTAGTAATGTTTTATTAGTCAATACAAAATTAAATGTGTTCAAGAACAAATCCATTTTCCATTGATCATTAGCATTTAAATAATTGAGGTTCCAATTTCCGAAAAGTACTAAATAACACAAAATTTTTTATGACTTCGTGAAATAAGTATTTTATTCTGAGTGTTAGGATGGATATAAATATTCATTATCAAAACTAACAATAATTGTAACCAGCCGGAGATTTCGTATAAAATATGATATTAGTATCCGGTTTAATCAATTATGGCCTTGTTACCTGCCTGTACTTTAGTGAATCTTTTTAAATTTAAAACATAAAATTGCAGTACTTTAGTCCATATGAGATAGGCTTTGACCAACTTAGATTATTGGAAATGATCATACCAAGATCTTTTATTCTTAGATGTTTATTCAACTATTAGAGATAATCTTAATTTCTTGGGCAAATAAGTACGGAAAACTAAACAAGCAGGATTCAGGAAGATCGTTAATATAAATAATAAATAACAGCGGCCCTAATATAGATCCCTGTGAAATGCCAATAGTTNCAATAGACAAACGTATAGGACAGTTAAAGCAAAATCCCGATTTACATGAATCGCTAAGTGGTTAACAATCTCATTCATGTCAATCATAGCTGCTCCACATAGCCTCCATTTGCAAAATCTTCCAAGAGCAAAAAATGCAATAGCGTCTGGAACACTGTTGGTCAGCATCGTCGGTTGTTGCAAACTATCGAAACAGTTGCAACTTATTTGATTTTAATTATGATCTACACAATACATAGAACTAGTATCATATCCTGAATAACATGGATTCTGCTGCTGATATTGACACGTGGGATANAGATCCCTGTGAAATGCCAATAGTTTGTAGAGGGGTCGATTAAAAACCATTGATAATAACACATTGTAATCGATTTTTAAGGTATTGTTAAAATACATGTATTTTCAAATGACTTCCTCTAATTCCAAATTTAAATTGAGATAACTTAAAGAATAAACTGTTGTGAGGCACAAAATCGAATGCTTTTGCAAAGTCAAGATATAGAATACATGTATTTTCATAATTTTTATAATTATTGTAAATGTTGTCAAAAATGTAGGAGAAGATCTATTCTTAATAAATCCATGCTAAACCTTTCAAAATTTTGAACGTACGAAAGAATAAATATATTAGAAAATGATTTTTTCAAACGCCAACATTATGTTTGGAAGAGTACTAATTGATTGATAGTTATCCAAATGTTCGGAAATGTTATGCAATAAATTTAATGTTAGAAGAATGATATTTCAGAAAGTCATGAACATTACCTGGTCAATTATTTTACCCAATATTGGTGCAGATTTTTTCATTTTTACTAATACAGTCTTCCCACTTGATAAACATTCACTGCCTTTGGGATACAAGCTTTCTTTTACAATCCATTCTTCGTCTCCACTATTATATTTCACAAGATATGCCATTTTAAGTAATGTCTAAACATAGACTTAGGCACAAAATTAGTTCACACATACAAATTTGTTAATAAAAAACAATTTCTGAATGAACTTTCTTATTTACTGAGAGCAATCAATTACTGAAAGTTCATTCAATCCAAATTCTAGTCTAATGTATTTTCTATGTTTTTCAAAAATGATCATGTTAATGCAGCAAGAAACTAATTCCAAAAACTTGAGAAAACATACTGAAAACTCTTCCTGAGTTTTACATAATGATCACATAATATATTGCAATTTTGAATAACCGAATTATATAGGTTATTTAAATTTATAAAATTGAAATGAACCTCATTAATTATGGTCCCAATTCTTGGCTTGAAGTTGATTTTTTTCATAGCTACAACTACGTCTTTGCCAATGGATAAGTCTTCCTCATCAATTGGCCAAATGTCTCTACTTTCATTAATCCATTCATTACTATTATCGTCAAATTTCACCAAGTAGTCCATTTTTCCCACCTAAGGCAATCAAATTGCAACTAAATAGTTTGATCACGCGTGTCGAATATTTGTGATAACCCTTTTAAGCAGAATGCAATTTTGTGGTATATTTTTACGCATTTTCTACATCACATTCAATATTTGAAACTGAAATATGTGTTAATTTTTTGTCACCTTGAAATTTAGTTAAGAGAATTAAGCATATATCTTGAATTTTATAACATTGAAGGTTTCTTAGATTTGAGGCATATTTTGTAAAATTTATATAAAATTTTTGAAATGCGTTATATATTCATTGTTGTGGTAAATGAATTTAATTTAAGTAAAGGCAAATTGAAACAGCCATGAACGAATAAACTTGGTTTGCCATATAGTTATGAAAACAGTTAACTAATAATTTGCTTTATCTTAATGCCATTCTAGCAAAATATTTTGTGTTAAGAATTTCGAGACTATGCCCATATATTTCAAAAAAGACTAAGATAAGATAGGTAGTGATATTTTTTATATATAATTAGAGAATTGCAGAACAATGTCATATAAAATTTTTCGAACCATTGAGATAATGGTGTATGTTTGATTAATTTAATTGGTTGACGTAGAATTTTCATGGTTTCATATTGTGATTATTACGCGCAACAGACAACGATTGTTCGCTATGCGATCATTTTATGAGGTATTTTTGAAACTTTCAAAGCATGCCACTTTTCATTTCAGAATTTGGATAAACTTTTCTTACATGAGAATACTTTCATTGCCATTCTATCGAAAACTTACGGAAAATATTGAGAGATTTTCTCAAAAACTTTCACTAGCAGACAAAACAACTAAACTAAACCGTGCTTGTGATCATTCATTCGAAATCTACATTATAAAAGTATAGATTATAATGAAAAATGAGCATAGATTATGCACATAAATGCGGAATTGTTGCTATTCCACATTCATGCGTATATGCATTGATTCAGAGAATTAAAATTATGAGTACTCGGATGCAGAGTGTCCTGCGAAAATTTACCATATTCGGTGGATTCCAATCTAGAAATTTTCCATTTATTTAATTGCACTTCAAGTTAAGATTTTAGCAAAAAAATTGTTCTATATTTTAGGACTATAATGTGTTTATATTGTTAATGCAGAACGGAACAAAATTGTTTACCCTACTACCTAAGATTCTCAATTCAACAAATTCAATGAACAAAACATATATTTATTAAAAATAACACATCCCACATCCACTTACCGCTCATAATAAAATTTCAGGTAAACAATCATTATTACATAAAACTTACCATTACAACATATATCACGCTTATGAAGAGGCGAATTTCTACGAATTTGAGTTAGACAAATTATATATAATGTTGTTTCCTTGGAGCTCTTTATAACAGGTGCTACAATATTTCTCGAGATAGCTTCCGGTTAAATAATTGCAACAATTAAAATATATAAAACAGGTAAGGACATATTTTGCAAGAAAAGATTATTAAATTTCATACATATACATATTTATAATGTAAGTTTGAAAACTTATTTTAAGAATATTGCAAACTTCCAAATTCCTTGTAAATTTAGATAAGCTTTAGACCTGATGCTGCAGCAACTCGGAATTACGAAAACCTCGATTGAACTCAACATTTTCTTCAAAACTAACTCGAAATTTAAGAACTCGAACTCGGACCGAATAACTCAAACTCGTCTCGAAATATTTCAGTCAAAACATTAAGAAGATGAACGCATATTATAAAGCTATAGGTAGCTGTTACATATTGAACGTGAAAGCACATCCAAAATAAACAGGAATTAAAAGTTCTTGAAACTGAAACTTTGCATCATTTTTTATTCTTTGGCAGCAATAAACTAAATTCATATTTGAATTTCTCATTTTAAAACATAATTCTTTCTAAACATTTTTCAACTTTGCATTGAATCAGTGCCGTAGCCAGCCTAGAAAAATTTTCACGGGGGTTGAGAATATGCATAGAAATAAATCTTAAATCAAAAAACCTTAAACCACTTGTAATTGGGCTCATAAAGCGTCACATCTATATTCGTGTACCAACGGTTTAAATTACCTTCACAAGCTGATAAATATATAATAACAGAAAATTGATTATTATCAACAATTAGTAGAATTAATAATGAGAATAAATGTAACAACTAGGTGCTAGATTCATTCCTTCGACTACCATAGCATTTATACCACTGGGTTGGTACATTGGTAAGGGATAAAAGCCCCCCTCCCCAAATATTGTATATTCCAAAATTATTAAATTATTTGTTTTTTTGAAATACATTTAATTGGTATTTAGATTGTAGGATTTCAAATTTGCTTGACTACTGTACTTGAGTAGAAAGTTTCATTAGACAACCAACCAAAAATTATTGGGTACTTAAATAGCTAGGAACATTTTAACGGCACTATGTAGATTAAGTAATATTTGCAATAGATGTTAATTTTTCTACACTGGAAGCTACATAAGATCAAGTAGAAAGAGGAGACATTTTCGAAATAAACTCAAACACTAATACTATTTTTTATTATCATATGAGTAATCTACAGGCACTAAATATTTAAATTCTTAGAAAATATCTTTTCTGTTCTAAACTAAACAAAATTGTACACTTACATTACAGCAAATGTATTCTCTTTTTGAATATTTTTGAAATAGTTCATTATTAGTTCATTATTTGCGGTTGATATTTAGACTATACGTTTATCCTTATTCACTTAGTCTTTTAAGCTCCTTAAACTCTAAACATTAATTTTTTTACAATTCGTGAAAACTTTTATACAAATTTTTAAATGCTCATAACTCTTCAAATAATAAAGATATCTCAAATCTAAAAACACCACTGGATAGAAAATTATTATCTGAACACTACACATGGGAAGTAGTTGAATACTTTTGCAAAAGTCGGATATTCATTTTAAATGAAGTCAATATTTTAATGTTCTTCAAACACAGGAATAATTTTTGTGACAAATTTTCATCATAACAGAAAAGCACACTTACTCACGGCTCGTCTAAATTTCACGATTCCAAATTTTCTATTAGGCTTGGTGAAATTTGTTTGAGAATGTGACAAAACGGTTGGTGACCTTGTTTAGGGTTAGAATGAACTATTCAATTCAAAAGTTTAATGTTTCTAGGCTTTTAATATTTATGCTGTGACTACATTCACCCCTGACTATCAAGACCCATTTTGGATGTCACTTAGGCTTCTAGGTATTAGTACCTTATGTTTTGGTATATTTTTTGCAAATAATATAATATTTTAAGGAGAAGAATTCACAAATTTAGGACTCCCCTAAAGGCATGCGAAGAAATTTTAGCTACACACGAACGCAGAAGTATTCGTAAAATGCTGATGAACACGTATTTAGTATTGATTGTGTTTTCTATATAATTCTTCAATCCAATTAAAATCAAGTGAGGCAAACGCTGCCCTCGCAGCAGAAAATACTTTCTCATAAATTGAACTGAAGTATGCTAGTTTGAGAGCTGCAATATTCATTTAAAAAAGTTTCCTCCTAAACTTATGATTATTACTAAAAAAAGCTGTGGAACTTTTTAATTGAAACTTGGTGACTTCTAGTAAATATTATTAGAGGTCCTAGTCCACCATAAAATTTCTAAATATTTACTCATTTTATTAATGGTATTGTTTTTCAACCGAAGTTATAATTTTCCCATTTTAGCAGAAACATATTATTTTTGTTAGCGTGAAAAAGTAAGTGAAATAATCAAGAAAATTGTTTGCCAAGCTAGGAATGAATTCTAATAAATTTAATCATTTCCAATTGCTAAATCCAATATTAAGGAAATCCTCCCTTCCCAGGGCTGAGAAGTCCAAAAAGCTTAAGTCAAATAGAATTAAGGAAACCAGCAAAATCAATAAGAACCACTAGATGAGACTTTTTGATATAAATATTGGGATTAACAGTGTTTCCAAGACAATGGTTCTTTTCCAATTCAGTTTTAATTGAAGCCTATTCTTTCAGAATATGTGTCTTAGAAGCAGTAGTAGTAGGAAGATTTTATTTATGTCTGGAGATTCAATCATGTTCTTTTCGGAATGCAATACACCCCTTGCATCTCGGGGATACAGCCCTGCATTTAATACATTACTACTGCAACACGATGCATATATTAAAAATGAATATTGAAAAATATCACATTTAATCTAAATGATGAAGTATTCAAGAAAATAAATGCCTAAATTATCTTGGTGTATAGTGATTAATTGCTATACCGGAGGTATAAAAATTTAATTATTTAAAATGTGAATGTGGAGTAACATTTCTTTGACATATTCGCCATGTGGGAAATTATTATCTACACAATGATTTAACTATTTTGTTTTAAGTGAATTTCTAAATATTTACACCAAGTGATCCTGAAGACGGCCATTGCCATCGGTATACTTTTTGAAATTGCTATGATATATGTTCCTAGAATTGAAGCAAATATATCAAATTATTTTGCCGCCTATTGAGCTGTCGCTTAGGAGATCATTTTCAAACATGCTATATATAGAGTTTTGAACGAAGTTTGTACAAAACGAACAATATATGAAATATATTTTCCTAAATGTGTTTCCTAGAATCAAATTAAGCTACATATTTTCAATTTTTAGAAAAAGCCTAAAAAATAATATTAAATTACATCTGTCCAAGTTGATAACCATGTAGAGCCTGATTATAGTAAAGTTTCAATCAATTTGATCCTTTGTAAAGTTCATAGTCGGAAGTAATTTGATGATGGCATTTTCATACCTAGATATTTCTTAATGCACACACAAACTTAAAGAATGAATTCTGCCAACTTAGTAAATAGATATAGAAGAAGAAGAAGAAGAAGAAGAAGAAGAAGAATCTATATTCATAAATTGTTTTAACAATAAATAGAAATACTCAAACAAGAAAGTAATACAAACCAAACAAAAAGACAAAACAACGAATATTTACAAATAAAAAGTGGTTAACTTGGGCTATGGCGATTGCTAGTTTCTATCAATAGAGTAATCAGGATTATAAAATTTACAACCTCCCCTTTAAGTTTTTTATATTATACGTGCAAAAACATTTGTTAATATCAATTTTAACGTTTTTTAATCTACTTATTTGTTTAATATATTTTGGTAATTCATTCCATATATTTATAGCTGTGAAATTAATTTTTTATTATTCTCATCTTATACCTAATAGGTTCAATTCTGTGTGTTCTTTTATTTTGTTTATTGTCTAATCTTGCAGCAGGAAAGCCATTTTTGTTGTATGGGAAAGTATTAATTAATTATTTTGAAGAACGTCGTTAAGAAATTTATATAGATGTAACATTGCGGTGTAGAAATAATTTTGAAATTTTTCCATATTCATCATTCTTATTAAAGCTATGATTATTTAGTGTTACTTTAATAGCCCAATTTAGCCGTACCTGAAATTTTCTGAGGAATTTTTTGTTTATGTCTGTGTAGAGTATATTAGCATAGTTGAAATGACTTAATACTAGAGTATGAATTAATTGGATTTTTGCTTTAGTTGGAAGTTTTTGAAAAATTAAATTAATTGCTTTAATCGATATGGCCATTTTTCTAATAACATGATTTAGTTGCTCCTTAAAATTTGTTTTATTTGAATGCCGTCGAAATTAAGTTTGTATTTGGAAGTATCAGTTGATTTGGTTTTTGATTTAACAATACAGAATTGAGTTTTTTAGTGGATTTACTCTTAGTTTTATAAAAACAAAATATTTAGCAAGAGAAACACAGTTTGTTTCGAGAGTTTGAACCGCTTTTTCGCGAAAATTATTAGAATTAAATAATTTTGTATCATCTGCATATTGCATGATGTCACATGTTATTTGCTCGGACAAATTATTTATGTAAATATTAAATAATAAGGGACCCAAAATTGTCCTCTGCGGAACTCCATTTTTAGTACATACCTAATCTGAAAAAGATTCATTAATTTTACTTTTTTGCATACGAATGTATAAGTAACTGGAGATGCTCGTAAATTTAATTAAAAAGAATTCGCTGAAATATTTTGCTGATTGAAGAAGTGATTGAAATGGGTCTATAATTTACGCAATCTTCGAGTTCATTTCTTTTAAATTATGGTGCTATATTTGCTAATTTTAATTCATCTGGACAAAAGGAGTGTCTTATACATGTATTTAAGATGTAGCATATTGGTTCAGCTATTAAGTCACCTAAGAGTTTTAGGAACCACGTTGGTATTAGCGAGGGTCTATTGGATATATTTTTTAAGCATTGTATCGACTTTATGATTTCATATTTTATTGCAACCGAAAGGAGAAAGAGGGTAGAGTTCCTTTGGGTTTATTAAGGCAAAAAGATACATTCATACCGTTGTAGTTTCCTAAATTTAGAAAAAATTCATTGAAAGCAGTGCAGATTTCCTTCTTATTTCTAATGGATTTATCTTTATAGTGTATTCTTTCTATTTTTCCGGTTCTCGTGTTTTTTCTATTTAGAAAATTGTTAACAAATTCCCACTTATTTTTTTGGAAAGAAAGACTTTGATTCTGAAAACGGGAATAATTATTACTTGCTTTCCTTATAGCAATATTACATAAATTTCGTGCAGATTTATAAGCATTATGATTTTCCAGTGTTTGGGAATTTAAGTATTTTTTCCATTTCTGTTTCTTTATTTTGATTAAATCGATGCATTTAGAATACAATCCATGGCTTTGAAACATTATTTTCATTTTTTTGGTATATTCAGATGAAAAAATATATTTTTCTGGGCAGCATATATCCAAATAGAAAAGTTTTTGTAAACTGTGATAGCATTTCATTAAGTGCTAATGATGAATATATGGAACTCCAGCTTTCGATTTTTAAATACTGTCGAAGTTTTTCAAAATTTTCTGTTGATTCTTCTCGTATTTTTATCCAAGATTTAATGGGTTTACAACCTTTTACAATATTCGAATAAGTAGCTATAAAGCAGTGACCTGAGCATGGAAATTAAAAAAAAATTATAAGGCGAAACATTTTCTGATATCATGAAATAGTCAATATAAATATAAAATTTCAGCAAAAGTTTGAAAATGTAGATAAAATAAAATAATCTATATTCATTTGAATTTCTTACAGTATTTAATTGATATTTCAAATGAATAGTGTAATTAACTACTAAGTACAATAAAAATGCATAACAACAAAAATGAAAAAAAAACACTGGCTACGGAGAGTTTACTAATTTCGATTTATTGTATAGTTGTTATTATAAAATTTAAATCCTATCCATGATCTACCTGATATAAACTTTTGTTTGAGAATTAATGATTTTAATTCCTTCTTGAATTTTTTATGGTTGTCTATTATTTTCATTTCTTTTGGCGATTTATTTCAGTTATAAATTGCAGTATTAATAAAGGATCTACTCACGATATTTTTATTAAATTTACCACGTTTATTTTGCCTCAGACAGTCTGTCGAAAATGAGAATGATATCTCGTCGTAGGGTGGAATTTTGTTTATCAATTTGATGAAATTAATAATAATATTGTAAATAATTAAGTCTTGTGGAAAAAAAATAAATTTAGAAATATATTCTTTTGTTTTAGAAGAGCTATTATTACAAACATTTAATGCCCATTTAGTTGAACTCGAAGCTTTTTATCATTAGGCTGTGTACATTAGTATATAAGATATTAGCATAGTTTAAATTACTCATAACGAATGCCTGAAACATTTAAATTACTGCAATTGGGGGTAACTGTTGGGAAACATGGGACATTTTTCTAATACCAAAAACAATTTTTTAATAATAGTATATAATTGCCTTCCTTCCTGCCACTTTTTTCTGATTGGGGGTGAGAGGGGTGATCCCCCCCGTGCCACTTTTTTCTGATTGGTTGAGAGGGGAC
>CABFPE010000261.1:493919-508666 GCA_900660155.1 Hofstenia miamia
ACATATAGGTACATAGGTAAAAAGGGGGTATAATTGAATAATTATTTATACGGGTATGGCCGTAGTTTTTTTACTGCCTTGCTGCCAAATCCAGAATTTCGAAAAAACACCTTTTTTCTTATCAAAATCAATAGAAAAGTGTAAAAAGTTATTGAAAACTGATCATTTTGAAAAAGCTGCATATATACAACCCTGCCTTTCTTTACTACTATGGTACTCGTATATCTAAATTCTGTAATAATGATTATGGATTTATTTTGTAATATTGTGATCAACTTCTCTTCTCTAATTGCAGGGAAAGTTTCTTGAGAATCAGTACAAAATATTGGTATAAACGTCAGAATCCATCGTTCCTGAAACTACACAAGACAAGAAATTCGAAAACCCATTAGTTATATGAAGGTGTTAAAATGTGTAGTAAAAATTTGTCTTTGGTATCGAAAATCAGAGTAAATAGGACGGTTAGCACCTTATTGCAGATAATTAAACGGAAAAATCCTCTTTCATTTTTCCGATATGCAATATTAAAAAAATTTAATAACATTTTTTCATAAATATTTAGAAGATAAAAAATTTTTAAAATGTTACAATAAATTGACAAAATACAACAAATTTATTAAATTTTGCACATAATTACTGGTGTTGAGTTACGTCCAAATAAACACAAGTAACATAAAATATCTAATATACAATAAGAAAATAGTCTATGAAGTAAAAATTTCTATAAAAATCCATACAAAATAAAACAAACTATAACAACATGATAATTGCGCCAAACTAACAGTGGAGGCAAGAATCTAAAATAAGGACAACAATTATCGTATTTGATTAGGAACTTCAACTGCACTTAAAATCCATACATTTTTACACTAAATTTTCTAAGAACACAATTTACAAAAATATCATTTACACTTAGTCGTTATGATTAGTGAGTTTGTGCTTTCGTGAGGGACTACTGAGAATGGGTTTGAAGGCGGACTCATTTGAAGAGAGAGGTTTGGACGAGTGTGTGGAGCGATATACTAGCTGCGTGTGGGCGTTTCGTTTGGTTACTGTTATCACTATGTCGCCTAAGATAAATTAAATTTATACAGCTAGCAAAATTCAAACACTTATCAATCTATAAAGATTTTTTAAATTATTATAAATTTAAAAATATCAAATCAAAATACTCTTCATTCAAAAAAAAATGTTAATTCCACCAGACTTAAGATAAGTTGGGAATTATTTTGGTGAATCATAACCTACTTAAAATACGGCCAGGAACCTTGCAGCAAGAGCTTGAAAAAAGAAGACCAACCTGCATGATTCAAATATGAATCTCGGCCAATATATTTGATTCAAAAGCAATTTATTGCTATAAGAAAAAGGTACAAAAAACTATAAACTACAAAAATTACAAAAAGCTATTTACAAATATAATAAATATATATAATATTAAAATGTGTGTTTGTGTTGTATGTGTGCATTTTATACAAAATTTTCAAATGAATGTAGTGTGTTACTGTCATTAAGTAGGCATTGTCAATTAAAGAGGAATGTTCGCAATTTCTTTCTGAATTTCTTGTAATTTTTTTCAAATATAATTTCTCTATTTAAGTTATTCCATAATTTAGTTGCTGTGTGGTGAAAACTATTAAAATATTTATCCACGCATAAAAATGTTTGAGACCGTTCATTTAATTTAATATACTATTTTAAAAACGAAATTGCGGCTTCACCAAATTTAAATTTAAATAATTTTGATAATAAGGAGATAGTATTTTGTATTTTAATCGGTAATCGGATGCATTGTCATGTTTTAGTGCAAAAAATTGAGTATTTTAAGGGACCAATTAAAAGTTTTAGACAGTAGGATGCGATGTTTTGAAATAATATTTGTAAAGAGGAATGAGCAATATTGAAAGTGTGGTGAATTGTTTGTGGTAAGTACTTAAAATATTTCTGAGATGATAAAGATACCTAAATCCAGAAGCCATTTTTATAATTTCACCCATGAAGCATTGTTCGAAATTTAACACCTAAATAGTTAATAGATTCGCTTTGCTTTATTGGTACATTATTTAATTTAAGTTCTATGTTTTTTGTGAGATTTCTGTTTGTCTTAGGGGAGAATATTATAAATAGTGTTTTTGCAATATTTATTTTCAATTGATTATTTGAGAAATATTTTGTTAAATTTTCGATGTCATATTGGAGATTTTTAGTTGCATTAAACGCATTTATATCAGTACTTATAAAATTTTAATGTTGCAATGTAATTTAACTTATTAATTGTATATATTTTAAATATCAAGGTTGATAGTTATAAATTTTTAAATTTTTTAAGCGACAGCATTATTTGTCTTTCTTTTCACATTATTAAGAAGTGCTTTACAAAAAGCATGAGTTATATATAATACGGCTCTAACGATATCCACAAAAGAGTGTATTAAAGCTGGATATTTAGTAGAATATGTGAAACATGAATTTGGAGGTTATTTAACTTATTTCATTTTTTTAATGGTAAGAAATATATTGAAATAATTTCAACTGAATTTGATGAAGGAATAACCAATTGGTCTATATTAATTTATTGACATACTGATAATAATTGACATCATCACATCACAGCAGGTCCAGTGACTCAATATTCATAGAATTTATATTATATTTGACTTATTGATTATCCAAATACATTATGCTTCAAAATACAGGAAATATGAGGATCCGAATTTTTTAAATTTAAGCATTGAATGAATATTAATGATTTGATTTCCACAAGTACTTTGTAATTGATCTTTCGCGGCGATTCAATGTTTTTCAGCTGGGGTGGATTTAAAGTGTTCTGTTTGATAAAATTTTTTCGTGTTGATAGCATAATCCAATAATTTCTAAGTACTTCGTCAACAACAAATGTATCACACATCAATGAAATGTTATTACAAAGGCAACTATAGACAACTATTCTTCGCACAATGTGCAGAATTTTTACAAAGCAGAAACATGTGCGAATATTAAATATCGACTCTTTCCGCTAGCGGCCCTTGTTTACGCGTGAAATCCATAATTAGTGGCCTTCATTTAAAATCACATTGCTGCAAGGTTCAGGCCGTGTTTTTATTAGGTCATGGCAGCATTCTTAAAGGTTCAGGCCGTGTTTTTATTAGGTCATGGCAGCATTCTTAAAATATAAAAACAAATAATGTACCATTAAACCACACAAAAATTATAAATGAGTTGGATGGAACTAGGAATTGAGATTCTTATGTAGAAATTTTTGTAATCATCTTGTACGAGGAAATTTAATGATAGTGAAATATTTCTGCAATTAACAAAGTTTTCCATAAAAGAAATAGCACGATCAAAAATAGAAAACGTTTTAAATAAAACCTGGAAGGATTAACCAACTTACAAAATGCCCATTTGTAACAGGAATTTATGTATAATAATTTGTTTTTAAATATCTCCATACGTAATAAAATAGTAAAAAGTTTAGAAAAAAACAAAAGAATTATAACTCACCAACAGCCAGTTGACGACATCTGAGATTAAATGTTTGAAAAGTAGAATCAGGATCATAGGAACTCCAGCCTTGATTCTCAACCATGAATGGGTGTTCCATTGGTGAAGCTATCTGCACCACGCGTTGTGACGGCTGAACTAATAAGCTAACTTCTATAAGGTTGGTGTTAGGTCGGTGGTTAATTTCGGTAACTGTACTAAATATTGGTAGCAACTGAGAATCTTCAGCACAAACCAGAAGGTCGTTCGTAGAAATGTCTTCCACTCGTTTCAACATTTTGTTGTAAACTTCTATCACTGTCCCTTGCGTGAAATATTGCATTGGTTGTTTGTTTGCTGAAGGTTCAGAACTAGTGCGATTGATAATGTTTTTTAAGAGCATTGCATTAACTAAAGAGATTCACGTAGTATTTCCAATAAAAACAAAGCAAAACAAAACATATCCTAGATTATTCTTCGGAATTAAATTATAATTGAAAGTAATTTCAAATGCGAAATGTCAAATAAAATTAGTTTTTACAACTAGTGTCATAGTATAACAAAACAATTGTACTACTATCTAATAATCGCACTTCCTGACCAACATAACTTATTTTATATGATATTTGAGTTTTTCAGGTTTCTTCAGCTTGACATGAATTTTCCAATATGTCTTCTTAAGATGGAGAACGTTGTGCATCATATTAAAAAACATTTGCTATATTCACTGATTTCAATATTAGGAAATGAGGAAATATAATTGCTGTTGTAAAGTTACATATTATGGTTTATGCTGAGCACATATTATAACCAAATTATGTTATCATTCACTAATGTCAATGTTTTCCACCGCACTGCTTAATCAATTCACATAAGACAACAGGCATTGCAACCATGAACAAATGCTATTGCAGATTGAAACTCACATCACACAGAAGTTTACAAATCAGAGGTCCCTTCAGATCAACTACAAACTTACATAAGAATAAAGCTCTACTATTTGATATCTGAAAAAAGATTTTTATCACTTCCAAGTGAGACAAACTGAGAATTGCTTTCTGATAGGGCTACCATAATTGTACTATAGAATGATGTAATCAGAAGAAAGGATTTGTTAGTAAAATAACTTCCACCCTAATGTTGATAAGCATGCTCCTTTTGATCCAGCTCAGAATTTCTAACAAACAACCAAACAGGTAATATAATTTAAAGTAAGTACAAATGTCAACCTTAAACCAAATATTACAAGAGCTAGGTATCTTGAAAACACAGGAGCAGTGTACTGTATTTGCGCGTGGCAATCAATGTTGCTTTGGAGAATTTGGAGAACAGAGACTATCTGACCAACAAACAATCATTTTAAAGAAAATACAATTTAGTACTTCCTCACGACTGCAGGTATTCTTAAGGTAATGTATGTGATGTGCAGTGTCTATGTCAATATGCCTTTAATATGTTAGTAACTAGAAATGGTAAAAATTCATTTTGTTATGGTATTATGCCAACACAGTAATTTGGAAAATTTTAGGGTATTATATTTCTTCTACACTATACCTACAAAAGCAAATAATATACATAGAGGTTTTGCACTGATATGAAATATGGATTGGTGTTTTCATTAGCTATTGATTCAAGAATGTTAACATATTATTCATGGATCTTAACTTGATAGATATCTACAAGATTTTTAAATACAAGGTCTGTCCAGAAAGTAATGGACAAGAATTGCTGCGCAAATCAAAAGTGCCAGAGAGCAGATATTTCATGTGTGGCAGTTGGTGAACGATGTTCAGTGAACCATTGATGAGTCACAGGCTGCCTTGCAGCTATAAAATGGTCGTGAATTACTTTCGATGTGAACCTTGCTTAATCATCATGTTACAAACAAGATGCAATAAAATGCTGAACAGCGCTATGCTATCAAGTTTTGCATGACACTTGGACATTCCGCAACTGAGACATTTGCAATGCTGGAGAGAGCTTATGGAGAAGTTACTCTATCGAGAGCACAAGTGTTCATTGACAAGACCCTCAAAGAAGAAATAGAAAACGTTGACGATGAAGAATGTTTAGGGCGACCAACAACTGCTCACACAACAGACAATGCAGAAAAGGTGAAGGCTGCTTTAAACTCAAATCGACGTCTGAGTGTCCAGTTAATTGTGGACCAAACTGAGTTTCTTAAATCTATCGTCCATGAAATCATCATGGAATTGAACATGCGAAAAATCTGTGCCAAATTGGTTCCCAAGGTCTCTACTGAAGACCAGAAGCAGAATCGAATTTTGATTTCTCATGACCTCTTGGACCGTATTGGAATTGAGGCGAATTTCATGGAACGTGTTGTCACTGGTGACGAAAGCTGGGTGTTCGAATATGATCCGGAAAGGAAACAGCACAGCTGTGAATGTCACTCTCCTGGATCTCCTCGTCCAAGAAAAGCTCAAATGAGCAAGTCCCGGAATAAATCAATGCGCACTGTCTTCTTTGACTCGAAGGGCATCGTCGACAAGGAGTTCCTGCAATCAGGACAAACTGTCAATGCTGCATTTTATGTTGAAGTTCTCCAAAAACTGAAGAACCGGGTTGCATTCGTCTGTCCAGAAATCGCTGATGAATGGATCCTCCATCACGACAATGCGCCTAGTCATGTCACAATGGCGGTCAAAGAGTTTCTGGTGAAAAAGAAGTTCCCCACTCTTCCACAACCTCCCTACAGCAGACTTCTTTTTGTTTCCTCAGCTCAAGTCGTGCATGAAAGGACGACATTTTGGGACCATAGAGAACGTCCATGCTGCTGCAACAACCATTCTGAAGGACATCAGCATTCAGGAGTTCCAGAGAAGATTCCAGGCATAGCAGAACCGCTGGAAACGATGTGTTGATGCCCAAGGGTGTTATTTTGAGAAAGTCTAAATGTGTGTATTGATATCTTTAAATAAAATTTTTTGTGGAAAAAGTCTCATTACTTTCCAGACAGACCTTGTAGTTTCCATTTGTTAATTTCTGCATATTAAATAACTAAACCGAGTGTGAAGAAAGAAGCAGAAAGTTCATATCATCATAGTCTTTCAGGGGTAAGGCTATGTGCACTATTGTTAAACAAATCCTATAATGAATTCAATGATATTGTTTCTACAAAAATATGTAAACCAGTACTGAATATTTCATATAGAGGTTTCAAAGATTGAGATATTGTATATCGAATACTGTACAGTGACTTGAAACCTTCACTGATAGGAATGCGAATTCGAGTTATATGACAATGATTATTGAATCTCAAAATAGGAGTATATTTCAATTCATTATTGATCTAAAAATTTCATTATCAGCAACATGCTGATTATTTAGTTGTAATACAAAAATTAATACGATAATTGAACATTGATTTTTACACAAAGCCCAATTCAAACATTCAAATTTCAAAATTATTAGATATACAAGCTGTTCGCGGGCAAAGGTTTAGATTTCTATGGCGAGAATCAAACCAACAATATCAAAGATATTTTAAAAATGTCATAAAATTAAGAATGAAATTTGCATTTACAAATATACATATGAAAATTGCCAACAACCTTACGTCGGAGACACGCAGACATGAATTATTGAACATCCTTTAGATTATCAAAATCTGAAATTTAACAACTTCAGTATCTACTTCTGTTTTATTTGGAGATTTTAGTCCTTAAATAGTTTCTAGCATCACAATTTTAAAGGGCCACAAAAATCAAAATAGTATTGGAAAATTCATGTTATTTGAACATGTGTTCTCTGATCAGTATTACGGAATATCCATCACATTTTTTAATAAAAATTATCAAAAGTAAATGTAGAAATTGGTCAAATAGACTCTAAACGCAATATTCATGCAATAATATCAACTATAGCGCTGTCATTGTTCAACTAAATTTGGGGCTTTAGCAGTTTTGATATAGTTAATGAATTAACACACATCAATTTAACAACAATGTAAACCAATGCAAAAAACAAACTTTCTACGTAGATACAGTTTCATTCAGTCCTAAAATATATATGGAAATCTGTAAACCTTTCCTTATAACAAAAAATTTAATTTGATTTAAATCTTTAGCAAACGTTTACTACCTTTTCCAACATCGAGTGAATATGATTCTGAATGCAAAGGAGAAGAATAAGATGTTGCAGGTTGATATGATTGTGATCGTTCCCGCTTTATAGGAAATTCATCAACGGTAGAATGTGTAATTGAATCACCACTTCGTAGTAGTCCTAAACACAGAAAAATAAAAATAAATCAAAGCTAAACAAGAACCTTTAATTTTGTGTTGCATTTTAGCAGGATATTTAGAGCCTGATGAATGATTATGATCTTGAGAATCGGTTAAAGCAGATGCATTCTCACTTTTGAACATTTCTTTGTTAAATGATGTTTCAGCAAAAGTAACTTTGCTTGTGTAGCTCATTTGTAATCTAAACTTGCTCTAAAAATAGTGTCCAAATTATAAAGAGAAAATTACTATTTGTTATGAAAATTTTACTAATTATATAAAATTGATTAATGCTTTTCATCAAATGCATTTTGAAATGGGTTCTAAATATTAAATATATTTATTGGTGAATCACACACGCAGGATTTTCTGAAGAGCGAGAAATATCAGTCGTGATCAAGTGAGTGCCCAAAATATTGGGAACTATAATCTAAGAAATGCTTTTCACTTAATAGTTTTATCTGGAGATGAATAAACTAGCCTTACAAATGCACAATTTGGCCTAAATATTTATAATACACGCATTACAAACGCTCATCTCAACTTGACTGCTCTCCTAATTGAAAAATTGTAACAACGTCACGGCGGTAAATCAGTTTTAGTGGTAGAAGGCTCTTGTTTCATGACACGCTCCCTATAAAATAGAATTGAATCGTTCTATCATTCAAAGAAAGCAAATTATTCACAATAAAGTCAATATTGTTTGTACTTGAAATGGAATTTCGTGACTCTGTCTACGCAACTGTATGTTTAAAGTTTGGCAAAGTAAATATTTTGCATCAGCAAACGATGACTGGAAGCTGCATATGAAATTTAGGTCTATCCTACATTGCACTTGGAAATGTTTCAAAATTAGGATTGTGGCTGCAGCTCGATATTGAAATACATACAAAATTGAATAATTCGGAAAAAATTATTCATAAATTCAACAAATAACATGAATAAAGTATATACTCAGTCAATTATACACGATTTATAACAACCTAATTTGTTTATCACTTAAAAAATGGCCCTCTAGTGTTTTGTACAATATTTATATGCAGTTAATGCTGATTACAAATTCTAAATATTGATGGCAGCTTCCCATTGAATTTGAAACAAGCTCAGGTTACACTGATGTGATGTTTGAAGTAATTCTTCGTTTGCATTTTACTGCGTATACTTGCTCATAGATGTAACAACAGTTAACCTCAATGCAGTTTTTTAGCGGACAAGACAAAATAATGTTTAAAATTAAAGTGACTATCGAAAATAATAGCAAAAACTTTTCATTATCAACATAACCATTTCACTTAGGTTAAACTGGGGTGAATCTGCTTTGAGGTGAATGAGACTATGCGACAATTATAATTAATAGCAACGATAGAAAAATTGTTGAATAGTTTCATTTATTTTGTTCAGCAGTGTAAAGTTTACTTGATTTACCTACCTAAAACACTTTCAATTTGAATGACAAAAAATCAAGTTAAATTGAAGTTGCTCATTTCGTACACTAGCTTTAAGCAACTACAGGTAATAGATAATATCATCTTCGATCGTAACTTTGCTTTAAACTAATACACAACACTATGTCTACGCTGATTATTTTTATGAAAATGGCAGATAAAAATACTTGAATATATGTTTCGAAAGACCTACAAGAAATTTTATGGCATTAGTCTTCTTTAAAAAGTAGCTAAGTGCATCAAATTGAAAATACATGACTAACAGATATAATCTATGAAATTGACATCTCAACAACAACCTTGACGATTAATGTTTCTTCACATTCTCAAGTTTAACAACGTGGGACAGATAATTATCAACTTTCTGCAATAACCCCTAATTAAAGAACGTTTACACTAAGTTGTCAAACGTGAACTGGAAAACCCCGTCATTTTCAGTATCATGATTTCCAATTAATAATGACTCCAAAGAACATTGCAAAGAAGCAAAAATCTGACAAACACAAACATTACAGCAGCAAGAGAAATTCTGTTAGAAAGACAGTGAGTGTCAATAGTGCTGTGAAAAACGTGTGCGATTATTGTGGATTGCCCCATATATCTGTCAAAGAAGCAATATTATTTAAGTGCTTCCTCTGTGTGGTTGGGTTTGTGAATGCTGCTTCACCATTGATATATGGGTACATTCTACTGATTGGATATTATAATTTTTTGTAAAAATATAGTTTTGATAGTTTTGCTTAGGTCCTATAATTTGGAATGAGCTATATAGGAATTTGACTGATTCACCCAGCTAGCTACTGAAAAATAACTTGTAATTGCACCATTTCATTGCATGAAATAACATGTCTCGTGCTGGTGTTTCATCTCCTAGTGATGAAATACTTACATCTATCTATATCTAGTTATTGTGAAAAAATAATGTAAACAAAAAACGAGAATACCAGGAGCAAATATGGGAAATCAAAAGGATAAGCTGTTAGAATTACCACATAAATTTGAAACACAAACTTCTATTCTTGAAAATAAATCAAACTCTATTATATCAAATATTGTGAACTTGGAAAGGACTTTGATAACTAATCACTATAAATATTGTATAAAGAGTGACAATGTCTAAGAAGCAGATAAGAAAGTAAAATTTGAACGTCTTAAAGCCTTGATACGCTTTCTTGGAGAAAACACAAACATTTGTAGGATATTTGGAGAATTGGCAAATTCAGAGAAAGCCATACACGTCCCTAGCATAAAAACTGAAAAATTATACACCAAGGTAATACCTATTAAAAGCTCTATCACCATCAGAAACGCAAATTGAGAAGAATATTTTTAAAAAAAGTGGGAACTAGTTAAAGAAGACAAGCAGGAGAGGACTCATGGGAAGCTACGAGATCCTAAGCTTTACCAGAATAACCATGTAAGTTTTCCAGTAATAAATTGACTACAGCAACATTATAACTAAATCGTTCAAATTAGAGTGTTTTCTCGTAAACCCACACTCAATAAAAAACAAATGAACTGCTATTATATGTCGGAAGTATATTGATTTGAGATATCAAAACAACATACTCGTGTTTGTGTAAAGCCTATCGTTTCTCAATTTTTTGTGATAAATTTTCTAGAGGAACTAGACTGCCATGTGGCCTAAATCCATAACTACAATACTTATGATTAGTGATTTTAATATCCACTATGGAAGTCAAGATAAATATGTTAATTTCTCAGCCACATTACATGAATATTCTCGAGAATATTTGGTTATGAAACCTACCCATGACAAATGTAAAATACTTGATCAGTGAAACAGACAATGAACAAATGTTTAATCAAAGGTTGTTCGAGATAAGGAAAAATAAATTCTTCTAGCGTCGCTACTTCCGACTTTGTACAGAATGATCCTTAATGAAAGAGGAGTAGGCCTAATTTGAATGAAAGCAAGAAATCAAAGAATAATTAATGTTTTTAAGTACATCAGGAACTGTAATGTAATATGGTACAAATTTTCACCATTTTAGGAGTGCAATTTGCAAATTTCTGAATATGGTTGGAGAAAAGTGCTTAAAAATGTGCAAAACGCTTCGTCCCTTTAAAGAAATACAACAAACCGTTTAAAGATAATCACGAAGTCAGTCTCTTGAAAAATGATTTGGTTTAGTTACAATTTTTTAGTCACGAGCATTTCTTTATAATCTAGCACAATTTACATACTGAACATGTTTTGCAAAACAATATTTATTGTTCATTTAATAATATGTAAGATATGCCATCAAACATCCAATTCTGCAACAGTTCCCATGAGTTAAAAACTCCCAAGTAAAAAATTTAAAAAATTCGCTTTTGATTAAATACTTTACCAACGCATTCCTTATATGCATGTGCCTTTTCAGAAAACACTGAATTACTAGTTGCCTTTTCTGACTAGAATTTAACTTTGCAGTCCATAGCTTTTAGTTTGTAATAGAAAGAATAATTGAAGCATCTTATTTATTGTAAGCATTGATATATAAAATTTCATCAAATGATTGCTTTGAAATCTCATTTATGAATTACTAACATAATAATGTGGAAGTTTTTTTGATAAGTACAGTAATTACAATAATTGTAACTAGTTTTAAAATGTACTAAAAGGAAGACAAGACATTTAATAACATCACAAGCAAAAATTTTGTATTTGAAAAAACAGAGGGGCTTAAGCCTCAGGTTAGAAGCCACTGCTAGTAATACACGAACTTCCTTTCCTATTTTTATCATTAAAATGCACTAACTGTGAATTGGATGCATTTCCATGATTAAAAACATGCCCCTACTAACCAAATTAGTTTAAACATCTCTTGTCTGAAAAATTTCCGAAGGGTGATAAAACTACGGCCGGTTAATCTTACCTGCCATGACTGTCAAACCTGATTGTGAAAGCTGGCTATGTACAGCTTGTATCGTACTATGAATCGAACAAATTACTACTCGTTTACCAGTCCGGTTATCGTAGGGCATTCTACTGAAACAATACTCGTTAGAATAGAGTACGATCTTCTGCGAAATAGAAGCAAAAAACTAGCAAATCTACCAGATCAAAACGCAGTCTTTAGTCTTGTTGATAATGAATGGCTCTCTAGAATATTGAATGAATGTAGTTTCAACATTTCACAAGTGGATCAGATCCTATCTAGGTAACAAAAGCTTTTTTGCCTAACATAAATCACTAATACAGTAGTTCTTCTTTTGTGGCACTCCACAAGGCTCGATGTTGGGTTTAATATAATACCTTTACTAGATTCTACTTGGATAGCGTTAGAATTACACACCATATATTTGCCGATGACACACAATACTATTTAACTTCGAAACAAAAGGAATTGAAACTGGTAATAGTAGAAGTGCACCAATCAATAAAGTTTATGATGTGAAATTGTCAACTTTTAAAAAAACAAAGGTGATGTTTTTTGATATAGCCTTACATTTAATAACAAAAAATCTATTAAGAACATGGACTATTTGGAGTATGATTTATCCACGAAAGTGCATGTTTCTTTCTTGGTTAAGCACATATAATCTAGGTTGGTTTATGAGAATTCGTGTCTATTAGGGATTTCAGATCAAGAAATGTACACGCTTCAGAAAAATCAGAAAGAGCGATGTACGGCTTGTTTTTGGATTAAGAAAATATTAGCATATTAGTCCAGCATCACGAAGCACCTTTGGCTAAAAATCCGCTGCCGGTGCCAATTTCAGATCTGGAACAACTCCTCCCGACTATGTCTGAGATTTTAACCATTAGAACCAAACAAAACGTACTACTGTCGGAAAGATAGCGCCAAGGAAACAAAGCAATGTGTCATGTGAAGACAGCCTGCTTAATGCACTCCCTATCCCTATGTGGACGTTAAAGTTTATAAAAATAAAAAAATATAGGCAGCTTTGAAATTCTTATTTTAGTAAGTCAAATAAATATTATAATTGTATAGTTTGTTTTCAGCTTGTTTATCTGATAGCTGTTATGAGTGTTATGATTTTATTAATAAAATAATTTTAATTATTTGATTTGAAGCATTTTCGAAAAGCAAGGGATCAACCATATGTCCTATAAAAATTTCAAATACAATAACTCTCAATATTCTTAGATATGTTAAATTTTTAAGAATTTAATAAACTTTCACGAAAAATTCGTAATTCTGTGTCGATTAAAAGTATTAGTAATTTCATTGAATTTTGCGATACGTTCTATGCTACATTTAGAAGAATTAGTATCGCATTCAGCGGAAGGAAAATTAATGCATTTAAATATTCGTTAGGCTAGAGGTAAACAATACTGGGTGATTTTGCCTTATTTGGCTTGATATCCATCTAATTGGATTACATGTATTATGTGGGAATAACTGCTTAAATTTTTGTGAGTTATATTTGAAATTGTTTATATAAAAAATCAAAGTTTTATTTAATTGTTAAATTTACGTTGTATTTCGTTAAGCAAACAATAAAAAATATTTAGTAGTAATGTCTAATTATTAATTCTTTTGCGACCACTTGGGCGTTTTGTTTGAAATTGCCAAATGCAACTACCTACTTTAGAGGCTATCGGCCTAAGCATCACATAAATCTGTTGACTTGTACTTGTTCTGTGAGCCGGACACAGAGAATATTCAATCTTCATCTTTTGTTAAACAAATACGTAATGAAAAGTACAAATTCTATCACTACAAAACCAAAAAGGCGAAAACACTTAGCTCAGGGTTCATCACATCGATAAACAATTCATCGAGTTAATATAATATGGACAATTGTGAGTTAAGTTAAAATCATCAAATTCATTTAAAATTAATTTAAAGGAAATAAGCTATATTAATAGGTCTATCACTTGAGTTCATAAAGGAATATGAAAGTTTAGTATGTTTTTTTCGATATTTCATTTATATATATATATATATATATATATATATATTTTTGAAAACCTCATCATGATCCCCAAGGTAAAAAAGTCAAATTGTCATAAGTAACGACTGAATTAATGCTTTTGTTGCCCACATAACCAAACTTCTCTCCTTAAATTTAATATTTATTCAATTTTTTCATATAGTGAATGTTGAACAGGAAACGCTGTCTAACCAAAAAGTTCACAAATAATTGATGGTAGTCTCTCGATTAAGCTTTACTTGAAAACGTTTGCCTCGTAAATTTTAATGATCGCATTATCTCAACTTGTTTCTTGGCAATTGAATAAAGTAGTATCGAGTGGTTTGTGTGTAATTTACCATATATATATATATATATATATATATATATATATATATATATGTATATATATACTAATACCTCCCGCTATGTATTTTTTCCACATAACCATATAAGCTGAACTTCCACTTTTAGTAGTCCCTACCTTCATGCAAAATATTTAAGGGATCGATAAATTTTTTAGCGAGTAATAGCCAAAAATTAAACTTTCGGCCAAAAACCCAAAATCCCTCTATGTAGTATGGACAATTTTCCTCGCCGCCCTCTATGTAGCACTTTTTTGCAAAAACCATACTACGGAGAGGGAGGTATTAGTATATATATATATATATATATATATATATAT
>CABFPE010000261.1:550103-572989 GCA_900660155.1 Hofstenia miamia
CATATATATGTCCAATTTACTTATATGCATCAGAGGTTTGGGTACCAGCTATTTCCAGAAGTCAGCGAAAGCTGCTTAGAAAACCTTTGCATATACTTGGAAAGACAATAAAAATGGATAAGAATTGGTACATTAATCAAATAAACACAAATTTCAGGAAGAGGTTTGATGCAATCACTCATAAAATTTTAGATGACAACAGCCATCCGTTACATAATGAATTTCAATTTCCAAGGATGCAAGCTCGAAGGAAATTAATTATGCCCAAGTACAATGCAGTAAAATCTTTCATATGTAGTGCTAGCAATTATATATTAACTGGAATTTGCCCGCGGTTCCTTTTAAAAAAATTTATATATCTTATGGATTTACATTACAACGTGTTGTATTTTACTTTCCATCATATTTGTCTTTGCTATAAATGAATTAAATAAGGGTATTTTGCTTTATGCAACTATATACATTTTTGTATTAACCCATTTTCCATTGTATACATTTTTGCTTTAAAACAATTTTTATGCAGTATTGTTTTGTTCGTCTATATACATTTTTTGTATTATCTTTATTTCCATCACACATGTTTTGATTTAAACAATTTTATATACAGTATTGTTTAATTCACTTATATATGTTGATGTAATATTTCACTTTCCAATGTACACATTTTTTGGTATAAACAAATTTACACATTAATGGTTTGTCCACCAATATTCATTGATGTATTATCTCTTTACATTGTACATGTTTTTTGATTTAAACTAAATTATATACGTTTTTTGGTTAAATTATACATAATGATTTTTGCTATGTTGAATATTTTGTTTAATCACATTTTGTTTAATTTCTGTAACTTGCAATTGACAGAATGAAATTATTTTGTTTAATTTCTTATTTTTAACTAACAATGCGAATTTATAGACATTGTTTTTGCTATGTAAAATTTTACTTGTATTTTTCTAACTTTTAAATACTATGTGCTTGTATTTCTGCATGTGAATAATACACTATATACAAACAATTGTACATTTAGAATGGCAAACACATCACGGAGTTTTCAAATTTAACAATTTGAAGTCATATCTATTGATGAAAAAATCGTAATCAACTATGAATAATGAATGTGTCATCATATTTATGCATTAAAGTTACAAAAGCAAAAAAACTCCAGTAATTTATACACCCATGCAAGTCATAAACCAAATAAAGTGAAAAATCATGCAAAAGTCGAGAAAGCAGTGAAAGCTAGAAAACCCATGTAATGTATACATCCATGCAAAGTCATAAACCAAATAAAGTGCAAAGTTGAGAAAAGATGTATCAGTTTACAAACAATTACAACCTGAAAAATCGTGTGCAAAACCATCAAAAGGTATAACAGTCTACAACATGTACAGCCATGAAAAATCTGTGCACACCAAAAGAAATGAAGAGAGAAGATCGCCATGTAAAAACTAATATATATTGTATATATTGTATATTGAAACGCATGTGTATGTATAAATTATATTAATAACACTGCATGCATAATTTTTTAGGAAACAAAATTGCGCCTTTATGCATAAAACCATGTTTGCTTTTAACATGTAAGTCTATATTTCATGTTTGTAATGTTAAGTTGCTTTTATGCATAACCTTGTGTTTTACTTTTTCTGAAAACTATTTTTGATTTTAATGTGTAAGTCTATATTTCATGTGATTGTAAAGTTAACTCGTTTTTATACTTAAACCATGCCTACTGTTTCTGGAAATGTGACTTGCTTTTACTGTGTAATATACCTTTAAGTATAATGAATATTTTTCCCAGTTTTGTGAAAAATGAATTAAACATATGGAATTTCTACAATGAAATAGTGTACTTTGAAAACAAAATGCAGCCTTTTACATGTAATGATTTTGAATTAAAATTGTACATTGGCCCTGTAAGCAATTGAAATGTTAGGAATTTTTATGGATAGGAAAAATATTAGTAATTATCACAAATTTGATGTCAACCCAGTGTATTATACAAAACACATGTAAGTGTGCATAATGTGTGATATAGCCAGGTATATTAACAAAAAAACATGTAATGAAATTAGCCACATAAATTAGTCACCATAGCAAAACATGCAATTGTAAACTAAAATGGCCCCAACATGTGTATGAATCATTGTAAAAATCATTCATCTTGTAAATGTCACAAAAATGAACCACCCTGTAAATGTCATAAATCACTAATTAAAATGATCTTTTAAAATCCATTAGTCAGGAAACTTATTAATGTCAAGTATGTGAATCACTAATTAAACCACTCCTTGATATCAGTGAGTCAGAGTGTCCAAAAAGTGAGTTTGTGACCTCTCCCCTTCGTCCTTCTTAACTACTCTGATCTGTCCTCTCTATTAGATCCACCTGGTTTGTCACGTTTAGAAGGCAATGACCTGACAGAATGACTTTTTTTCCATGAAAGCAAGGTCACATTCTTCTTTTGGATGTAACTGCAGTTGATACTCTGTCCCAAGTAGAGTTAACAATTATGCTCCCCTTAGGCTGCAGAAGATGCTAAGCAAGCAAAGATAAATAAATACCGTCAAATAGTTGATGCTGGCTATGACTTTCAACCTATAGCACTTGAAGTTTAAGGCAATAGTGGATCTGAATCTTTTGAATTTTTCAAAACACTTGTAGCTTGTATCTGTGTGTGCACCAAGCAGGCCTATTCACAGGAATTACCTATGCAAAGAATGAGTGTTGCAATTCCAATTGCAAATAGTACCTGAGTTGTTGGCACAGTTGGTTCAACAAAACAGTTGGATGAAATCTTCTGCTTGTAGGCGCATCTCCTTTACTTCCTTTATAGCTTCTTCTACATGAAGTTCAATACACCTGTTGTTTTTTAATGCTGAAGATCTGTATTTTAGGAAGTTTTATCTCAATATGTTGCAAATTCAAATATATGTACCTTTTAATATATATTTTATATTTTTTGTAAATCATTGTAGTGTAAATTTAATTTAGATTCTTATTGTAAGGTTATTCTTATTGTAGGTATTTAATTTCGTTCTATTTTTAAAAAATTGTAATTGTGGCGATTTTTAAAATATTTTATTTTGTAATGTTAATTTTGTATACCAAATTTAATAGAATTTTACAAAAAACTAAAATCACTACAATTTTTTTTTAAATTAGATCAAAAGAAGAACCCTTACAAAACTTTTGTTAATTTTGTATACCAAATTTAATAGAATTTTACAAAAACTAAAATCACTACAATTTTTTTAAATTATATCAAAAGAAGAACCTTCACAAAACTTCATTTTAGAACCAAGTGCTATAGAAAATTTAAATATACAAAAAGAATTATGAAGAACTGTTTTATCAATCACTGTATAAATCCATGGAACAGATTATCTCATGAAATTAAAGAAGAATCTAATTAAATTATAATTTTATCCAGAGAAAAGAACTTATTTAGACATTCAAAGAATTGATTCTGTAACTAAGTAGTATCAACTTGCAAAAAATTAATATTGTTATTACATGTATTAATATTCAATGCAATTATGATGAGGCCTATATTGGATATTGCAGACTGTAACTAAGTCGAAGCAAAAATTGCACAAAACTGATTCGACCATTTCAAAACAGTTAATGTATTGTGAAATAAGTTATGACGTAAAGATTTATAAAGAATCCGAAACAAAACATCTCAAAATCATCAAAAGCATTTTAATTAGATCATTTCAGCCAAGTTTAGTTACGAAAGAGGGTATTGTTACCAAATATTCTCATTAAGGTTTAGTGAAATGATACAAATACATGATGTTGGCCCCATGGCTGACCAATAATGAATGACATAATTCTTAAACAACCACGTGTGAAGCTCTTCCAGATGTTCAATAAACTACATGCTTGAAAAAATCCTATATCTTTGCACTTACATCCCAAAAAAAGCTACTTTTCAAATAGTTGTACACTAATTTCTTTACCAATATTCAACTGTAATTTTCAAATTTTTGCAATAAAAAAATAATAAAATGATTAACTATAGTTCCTAGGGTGATAGAATTTTCTACAAATATAACTATCAAATCAGTTGCTGAGATCTTTACGCCAAAATTTACTGACTTATACGCAAGCTTATTTCAAAGACACAATGCATCAGCAAATGACATGTGGACTTTCACATTTTAGCTGAAAGGTAGAGGAGGAGGACATTCAACAGCGCCATTGCTCACAGGTGAATATGGCGCTATTCAAAAATATTGACTGCATAGTCTGTAATAGATCTGACAATGCTTTGTTACTAAATCCACCTTCATTTTCAACTAATGCACAAAGAGAAGTCTCAAACAATGTAACTCACTGAGATGAATAGGCATTTTGACTTCCATATTAAACAACATAATGAAAAATACCCGGTCATGTATTTAACAAAGCTGGAAGAAAGACCTGGCAAATAATCTCATGATTGAATACGTCCCCAACAACTCAATTAGCATTAAATGGGAACATGTTATGGTGATATTTGCCTAATATATGCATTCTTACACATTTTGTTAGTAAAAATTACCACTAACGGTTTGTGAAGAGATATTCCCAAAATAATCACATCATGAAAAAAATGTAAAATAGAATTTTAAGAAATTAAGATCTAAGTCGACCTGTGTTTGTTGATACTCAATCGAATTAGAAATATTTTAAAATTGATGATGAGGGCAATTTCTTGCCTAGAATGTTTGCAAATCACATAATTACTAACATTAAAGATATAGTAAATGATTATGCTATGTTTTGAATGAGTGAAAACTAAACTGATACAAATATATTTTTTAACAATTAAATTTATATTAAAAAATTTAAATTGCATGAATATTTCCGTTCTAAGCAAATAAAAATCGTTCTGAAATAGAATTTCCCTATCGGCCACCAAAATGTGCCCATGGACCCCCAATTCGCTATTTTTGTGTGTGGACTCACAGTAAAGTTACATCGAACCTTAATGTCCTTGAGGACATGATCAGTATTTTTATTATTTTCTCTTGTGTCTTCATCCTCACCATATTGTTCGATCAGATAGTTACTACAAGATGCGCAGTGAAGTATTTAGTACAATTCCTTAATTAGTTTTTTTGACACTAATACAACCTTAATCTCTTCAGTAGCAATGTTTGAGTTAACCCTAAATTCAAAATCTAAGATAGTTTCCTCAAATGCTTATAACTCACGAACTATAAACAAATGTATTATCTGTAGACATCGCAAGATACAAAATTGTCTCCTCTTACTTCTTTTACTTTAGTTCCCGATCTGGTGGCCAAGGGCGCCTTTCGCGAAGTCAGAGATTCTTCGGCCTGAACTGAGCTCTCACTGTTTTTCTTCATAAAACATATTTGTGGGTAGTTGTTTCCATGTGCATTAAACTCATTATTTGAATATTTGGTATGGCAAGAAATTCATGTTTTTACAAAAATCGGATTTCTCACTGAAAAAATCTTATATTTTATACTTCAGATACAGGAATAATTCTTAGCACGCAATTTTATCATTACATGAATGCACAGGAACTCATTAATGTAACCATATCAAAGGCTTTCAATATTTCTCAACAGGTTTGGATAAAATTGTTCAAAAATGTGGATAAAGTGATTTGTTAACTAAAAGTAACACTAGTAGAAACAGGGTAAATAAGTAACTCAGTGCAAAGATACTATTTGAAAAATCTATACAATGCTGCTTCAGTCTTCATATATTACTGTTATGCAACATAGTGTACTCATGCATATCGTGTGTTGACTTTAAATCCATGGAATTAAATTGCAAAAAATGAATAGCAATGCTCTTCTGCCAATAAGCCAAATGCATTATGAAGATGGAATAGAGAATAGTCAGGATTTACTGTTAGAATACCAAACAACAATTGCCATTAGCTAAATATCTCTTATTGTCCAAATAAAACTTATACAAATGGTTTTTTCTTACAAATGGAAAATGAATTTTGTACTGCACTGATACGAATATAATGGTAATGGGAGACTGGAATGTGAACTTTCTGAACGATAACGGAAACAGTAAACTTAACAATTTTCTTAATAACTTCAATATTTCGCTAATAAATAAAACAATTCCTTTTATAATCGCTGCTAATAGTCAAACACACATTGACTATTTCATGATATCAGAAAATTTTTCGTCTTATAATTATTTTTGTTTTGAATTTCCATACTCACATCACTGCCTTACTTATTAGAATATACTAAAAGTAGGTAAACCAACAACTTTCTGGAAAAGAATAGAGAAATGTCAGCAGAAAGTGTCAAAAAATTTCTCAGCACTCAAAAAGGAAAACTGGAATTCCACATATTTATCATTAACACCTAATGAAATGCTTCCAAACTTTACAACAACTTTACTTTTCTATTTGGATATATGTTGCCCAGAAATATATATTCCTTCATTCGAAAAAAAACTCCAAATGTTTTAAAACCATTGATTGATTCCAAATGCATTGATTTAATCGAACAAAATAAACAGAAGTGGAAAAATTACACCAATTTTCAAACACCCAATAAACAATAAAACGTTTAGAAGACGTCTTATAACACGTCTTAAAATGGTTTAGAAGACGTTTAGAAGACGTCTAGAAGACGTTTAGAAATGGCATCTATGTCAGGTGTAGAAGACGTCTTTAAGACGTTTAGAAGACGTTTAGAAGACGTCTAGAAGACGTTTAGAAGACGTTTTAGAACATCATTTGGTGGACACTAGATGGCATTTAGCAACGTTTAGAAATGGTGTTTAATACGACGTTTAGAAAACGTTTCTTAAGACGTCTAACAACGTGTTATACCATTATAAGAGGTTTAGAAATGGTGTTTAATAAGACGTTGAGAAGACGTTTAGAAAACGTGTTAGAACATCATTTGGTGGACACTAGATGGCATTTTGCAACGTTTAGAAAAGGTGTTTTATACAACGTTTAGAAGACGTCCCAAAAGACGTATCGAAATTCATTAACAATTTATTGAATAGAAAAAACTTGAAAACTGAAAAATAGAAAAAATATACCATAAAGATATAACGCCATTATTGAAAAATTCAATCCTAAAAATTGCTTAAATTGTAGACCCATTTCAATCACCTCCCCCATCAGCAAAGTGTTTGAACGAATTCTTTTTAATCAAATTAATGAGCATTTTTACAAACATGATCATCACTCCAAAACACAACATGGTTTTCGTAAAGGTATTTCTACCAGCGAAGCTTTAGTACACGGTATTGAAAAATTGAGAAAAGGATAGATGATAATGAATACTCAGCTAAAGCTTGCTTAGACCTTGCGAAAGCATTCGATTCGATTGATCATAGCATATATGAAAGTCTTTGGGTTGACATCCAAGACCCGCTTAATTTTAATAGCAGACAGCTTCTGAATATATCATATTGTCTTAACAAAGCTCATTAGAACAAATTCTTTGCTCAAATTGAAAATGAAATCATTACAGCATTAAGTCTTACCACAAATATAATGTTAATAGGCGACTGGAATTTGAACTTTTTAAATGTACAGAAAAATCTAAGTTACAAAATTTCCTTTCAACTTTCAACATCTCACTAATAAATCAATGCATTCCATTCAGAATTTTTGCAAATAGATAAACCTTGATTGATTATTTTATGGTTTCAGAAAATGAATCTTTATATAAATACAATTACTCTGAATTTCTCTACTCTGAACATTGTATAATAACTTATTCTAATAAGCAAAAAATTAAAAACCCAACTAAATTTTTGATAAAAATACGAGAAAAATCAGAAGAAAAGGTCTTAAAACTTATAAATAATTTAAAAACAGAACATTGGAGTAGAATTTACTCTTCACAAACACCCAATAAAATTCTTTTATTCTATTTATATATTTGTTGCCCTGAAAGAAAAATTTTTACTCTTAGGAATGTATCCCAACAGCTTCCAACCACAGCAAAAATTAAATTAATTCACACATTAATACTAAGCCACTTTAATTATGGAAACATACTGTATGCCGACATAAATCAACAACTTTTGAAAAAATTCGATGTGCAAATAAAATGGGCTTTAAAAATAGCAGTTAATCATATTTATAATAGAAATAGAGAAATCAAGAAATTAACAAAAACTTTTTTAAATCCACAATGCATTATTTATAAAAACATATTAACTACTTTTATTAAAATACTTAATAATATTGTTCCATGTCATAAATCCAACTTTCTATCCTCTAAAATATTGCTTAGACATAATCATAGAACCCTAAAAATTAGGCCTCTTCCATATAACAAGAAATTAATGAAAAATTCATTTCTGAACACATTAATAAATATATGGAATAATTTACCTAAATCTATAAAACAGATATATATATATATTAAGAATATTCAGAAACGGAATTAAAAAATACTTCTGTAATTATACAAAGGAAAGGCTTGGATACAAATGGTGAGGTTTTAAATTTTATAATAGTGATTATTCAATAGACCGCATCTAACCTAAATTCGCCTTAGCCCAAGCAAGTAATTGTAATTATTCTTGTAAATTTTATCTTTGTATGTGTTTTGTTACTTTATTTATATTGTTTGACGCTATTTAGAGTTGTAAACAGTATTTTATATTGTGAAAAGCAACTCTAAATATAGATATTTCATTTCATTTCATTTCATATTACTACAAAAAAGTTAAATTTCTAGGTTTTTCTAATGACAGTATAGGTCTCATTTTTAGTTACTTGTATAATCATATGCAACGAGTAAGGCTCAATGAATCATTTTCATATTGGGTTTGTTCTAAAAATGGAGTCCCACAGGGAAAAATTTTGGGCCCCTTGCTATTTAAGATTTACATAAACGATTTGTCCGATTTAACAACATGTGACTTTATACTATATGCCGATGATACGATATTATTTAATTCTAAAAAATCTCCCAAAAAAGCCATCCAAAATCTCGAAAAAAAATAATTGTACTTCTTTCACTAAATATTGGGCTTCCTTAAGGCTAAAAGTGAATCCTTTAAAAACTCAATGCAATGTTAACTCAAATTTTGAATCTAATGATACCTCACAATATAACGTAATTTTAACGGCATTCATATAAATCAAGTTGAGTCATTTAAATACCTCGGCATTATTTTTGACAGAAATCTACATTTTAAAGAGCAACTAAATCATGTTATTAGAAAAATGGCTATATCGACTAAAGCAATTAACTTAATTTTTCAAAAACTTCCAACTAAAGCAAAAATCCAATTAATTCATACTCTAGTATTAAATCATTTCAACTATGCTAATATACTCTACACAGACATAAACAAAAAATTTCTCAGAAAATTTCAGGTACAGCTAAATTGGACCATCAAAGTAGCAGTTAATAATCAAAGCTTTAATAAGAATAATGAATAGAGAAAAATCTCAAGCTTATTTCTGCATCCACGATGTTATATCTATATTAAAGTTCTAAAAATATTTTTAATCCTAAAGTAGTTCACCAGGTTAAATACTAAGTTGGCATTCCTTAATCTCATCAAAACTTATCAGCTTATGATGAAAATAAAAGTGAAGGGAGTCATTCTTCAGCAAAATAAAAGATTTGAAACTAACCTTTAACAGCCTTGGGATTTTTGAAAAATTTTCATGATCTTGTTGATCCTGTAAACGAATTTTAAACGCCCTTAGCTGCAAAATATTAAAGCTGTGCTCAATCTGAAAGCACACATGATAGAGGAGAGCCTCTTCTTTGTCTTTCACTCTAAATCCATGTGCTGTCTCTGTCCCATCGAGGCGCAGGGCCTTTGGGTTTGGAATATCTTTGCACATATCAAGAAACAGTCAAAGTTTTTTTGTTGCCTCCATGGGCTCAAAACCTTTTCAATACATGAACACTAGGTATGAAGAGAATTTAAATCTTTTTCAAAAATTCGAAATATTCAAAGACGACATGTAAATCTTTGCAACAACCTCTGCCACAGTAATAAGCTTTAATAGAAGTTTTCAACATTGCATTAAAGAATGTTCTCCCATAGACCTACCCATTCCCCAAAATTTTCAAATTTGGTAATAGGCTTATAGAAAATTTTTTGTAAAAACAGCTTGTTCTTTAAAAACGACGCTTGGCTGCTTAAGGCTAAAAATATTGAAAACACTTAAAAAGAATTAAGTAAATTTCACTAAATAATGTTCAGATTTATCATGAATAATAATTGTTATTGAATTAGCACCGCTTAGTAAGGTATAACAACACTATTTGAATGTGTAAATCATGAATGCAAAATAATGTTTGTGTTCAAAATACCATTTTAATTGCCCTCGTCTCAGATCACTACACATGAATTTTGTAACTAAATGAACTTGATCTAACATTTTAGCAAAAAACTTGTAGTGGAATTTAAAAATTACTTCATAATAATTGTTCTATCAGAAACATATTAATTCATTATAGAATATTTTACCATTTACAATATCACTAAAATCGTTATCATGCACTATATCCAGTGAAATAAGTTAGTTAAGCTAGTACTGGCGAATTGCATCGAGAGGTTAACCTACTACACGTTTCTGGCTGATAAACACCATCATCAAGTTCGTTTCCATCATTTCCAATAATCAATATTCGTTTGTGTAGTTTCCCACAGATTGATATTTCTGTAATTTCATGAGCATTTAATTCATCATAGATTTTGTGTTCGTTTCTTTTACAACAAACATTTATAATTTTAGCTAACCAATAAATGATTATGAATGGAGGAGGAAGTAGATTCTTTTGCTGAAACTCAACAACACCCATCTCATAGAACAATTGATTATAGTAAAGATTCGAGTTATCTACTATTTTCTGATATGTATTTGAAAATATGGCAATCAGTAAATTAACCAGTAAAAGATTCACCATTAATGTGAATATAACGTAAAGTACCAGCGCAAAAAATGGACGTTTACTTCCATGTTCGCAATCTGAGAAAAGTAACTTTGATGAAAAGGTACAATTGTCAGCAGCAGCGAACATTGTCATCCAATTTTCTCCCATTATTGTAGTGTAAGGACGGAAGATAATAGCCCAAAAGGTACCCCATGCTGTTTCAGCAGCACCAGGTAACATTATAGCTTGCAAACCAATACCATAACAAATAATGAAGATTAGTAATACACTGGTAAATAGTGCCAAATCTTTTAACATTTCACCAATCACGATTATGTAAGGTCCAATAACTGGAATAAGAATTATAAAGTGTAGCAATTTGCAATAACAAGAAAAAAGTGAAATAATGTACATACCAATTGCGATTTCTAAGATTGTTAAATTATTGTAATGTAAAATATGTATTATATACCCACTGACGACGAATATACCGATACTTAGATTAATCCAATTATTCATTCGTTTTCCATAAATTACTGGTCTTAAGTACCATATCGTTTCAAGGTTAGTCATCATAAAGATTTCTTCAAGAAGTACGCAGAGAGCTAATATTAAAATGGCAGTTTCCAAAGGACCTGGTCCATCATATTTCCCAAAATCAAAAAGAAGTTCAACTGAGTGAAGGGTGGCTAAAGAAATATAGAATGACCCATGAATGCAATACTTGCTCTGAGGTGCTTGAAAAACTGTAGGGAAAACCTTGTACCATTTTGAAAATAGTTTCTTACCATGCACATATTCAATTTTATTTTTAAAAAGGTGCTTTTTAGAAATTACGAATATGCCCTTACAGTTGTATTCAATGTCGCCTTCATTACACCTCCAGGCAATAATAAAAAATAGCGGAAAAATCGTCAGCAAGCAAACTAAATGGAGCACTTTCGAAAAATTAGATTGAATTCCGCCAGTCCATTGCTCATCTAAGATGTTCTTAATTTCTGAATTTCCAAAGAAATTTGTTGCTTTGGCCCTATTGGCCAACTCAATGCAGTTTAGCTTTGACCAGTGTTTTACTCTTAGCATAGCCATGGAACTTAGTAACCCATACTGAGAGATTTGGTTCGCAGAGGAAATCGCCATGTTTTGTAGTACCTCGGAACTTTTCAACATATCTTGCACCTGAAGGTTGTATTCTTTACAAAACAACAATACTTTGTTCTGAATAGCTAGTCCATATAAGACTGCGTGCAATTTAAACTCAACATTGTTTAAAAACACTTTACTCAACTCAAAATCAATGTTTATCAAGGAAAACAAGTAGAGGTCTCTGAAAGGAAATATCTCAATTGTGCTTGAGGAATAGAGTATAGGAATATTTCCAGCTCCAATTGCGTGATGAATAAACATCCCTGCCCTTCGAAGATGAGGATACTTCTCTAATTTTATCGTGAATTTTGAAAGCATTTTGCTACTTGCAGTACTTTCTTTTACCAATTTTTCATATAATATTTCAAGAGTGTCAACTGTAACAAATTCCTGAATTGAAAATCCCTTTTTTAAAATTACCTTTATCACTGCAATTTGTTTTTTAATAAGAGCTGAAATGAATAAATCTTGCATTGTGTCATTATCTATAGTCACATTCTTGCTCAGAGAATTTTTTTCACTGTCTTCATCTCCATATGTTGCTAATATTACCTTTGAGCGAAAATCTTGAATTACAGAAAGTGCAGATTCTAGAATTATTCGAGAAATTTGGCCTGGTCTGAGGATATCAATAATAGCGATTCGTGGTTTGTTAGCCTTGAATACTTCGACAAATATTTTAATTTCAAATAAAACCTCTTGATACGTGCTTGGATAGTCATCCTCAAATATATTCTTTCTCAAACAATCATGTGCAACTTCATAAATCCAGTCCGCAATTCCTCCACAGCCTTTAATCACTACACATGCTTGACCCATTTTAATCCTTCTATTTATGACCTTGAGATCATCTAATTGACCATTTATGAGAATATTTAGAGCTGGGGTGCACTGATCCTGAGAACATTGTTTAATTATTTCATCTTCAAATGATTGCTTTGACAAACTACCATCGCATGAGTTTGTCTTATCAATTAAGATGCACTGCGTGTGATTGGGATCCAAGTAAAATTTATTTTTTCTCATTGGATAAGTTTTTTGCTTCATGTTGAAAACCTGCTTTTGTTCAATTTGAGACCAATCTGCAATCGCTATTGATAAATATGGCCAGCATTGAATTTTAGCATCTTCATAAAGGTAGGGATTGCTTGATATCAATCCATTTCCTAAGGCCGATGTTATAATAATTCCTTGACAATGATTTGTAATCTTCCTAATTGATTTCCTAATACTTGTTTTACTTTCTTTTGGTATCAGTTGTGATAAAATACAGTTTTCTGCCCCAGCAACTGCTACAATAAACTTTATTTCTTCATAAGAGACGCTAAATGAGTTCAACAAATTAAGGTATTCGATTAGCACCGGCGTTGGGGTCGCATCCACACAGTGTAGGTAATCACATACTGTAAATGTGTTGCTAAAAAATAATACACCTTGATCAGCAGGTTCTAAAACATTCTGAGTATTTTCATGTTTTGCTGCTATCCTTCCACAGTCTTCACAAATTTCCTCTTTTCCAATTCCTTTGCTGCCGAATTCGTTACATTGATATATTCGTTTACATGCAATCTTCTTAATATTTTCATGAACAAATTTTTCCATGTTTTTAGATTCAATTTCTTATGTAAGCTGACTATAACGTTTGAGACTTTGTTTTTACTAAGCAACTGACAATTGCAAACTTTAAAATATTATTCCAAAAATAAATATTATTTGAGAATTTTAAGGTTCACCTGTTCTTCCAGACCGAGTAAGAATGGATGCATCATGCATTATATATTAATTCAAGCGAGAAGATTTTTTTAAAAGTTAGTTGTACCTAATTTAAACTTGTGAACAACACATACAATTTCAATATTTGCCAAATTTAAGTGTCCCTTAAACTAAAACGTGATCTTTAGCTAACACGTAATAAAGAGCTAGAAATACTCGGTTTAGTGTTTCTCACGCAACAAGTTGACACCTACGAATATATATTTTAAAGTTAATAACGCTCAAAAACTACAAAAAGCGATTAAAAACAGCCTACTTTAGCGCCCATATTTTTCTTCAAATAAATACATTAGTACCTCTTTTGATCAAGTAATATAGGTTGGTATTAATTTTTTCAAAATGAATACCAAATATTTCAAAACGAAAACTGAATTTAAAGCATGTATATGAGACTGTAATTGATGGGACATGAAATATTAGAAAATTTTTTTATGAAACTATTTCCAATTCAATTAACATTAACATTAACTTTCCCAATTTCTACTCGCTTATTAAATGTATTAGTACCGAATTTTTGGGCGGGAAAGCACATTATCAAAAATTTGTGTCTACATGCTAATGATTTTTTATCAATTACTATTGGCTGAAATAGTTTGTTGCTCAGCAAAGGCCTCGATACTTGGTATTCATTTTAAGAAATTTGATATTCGTTTCAAGTACCAACCAGTAATGTAGGTTTAATCGCTATTTTGTTCGAATGCCTTTTCAACATAGATGTGATTCGCTATTATTCAATAATTTGCATTGGACTTCTAAATCATCCTGCAATAATTTCAAATTCCAAAAGTAGGAGTGAATAATATATAAACATGTGTGTATAACTTATGCATAAATTTTATTCTTTGGAAAACAGTTGAAAAGTTTCTTCATGACACTTTGTTTCTTTTGAATTTTTAATATAGTTTTTAATTTATATAAATAATATATATTCTGAAAACTAAAGGTTATTTACCATAGTATTATATAATTTTTTTATCTATTGAAACTCTAAAAATACTCCAAATTTAGACACTTCCCCTTTCCTGCATTTCCATGCATGTGAGCATGAATTGGGGTTCTGCAGGACCGTTTAGTTCTATGGGATAAAAAAATTCTATAGGACTGGGACTAAAACTGAAGGAGCTTGTACCACGGATTAAAGAATATTATTTATTATCTGTGCTAATTTTAGTCAAAATAGAAGTTATGGGACGGGACTGGGATCCAATCCAATGGGCCTGACTGTGAATGGGACCAAAAAAGTACTTGTACCGCAGTTCTCTGTGCTTATTCTGGACATGCGTTTCAAAGCATTTGACTATGAGAAGATTTAATACATATATAGGGTGTTCGGTAACACATATATAATACAATACCATTTGAATACTATATTGTTGTTCTACAATATTCAAAATTACTGCAATTATTCAATTTTTCACTATTGACTATATTTTGCTACATCCACTAATCTAAATTTTAATGAAGAAAAATTTTGAATTTATAATTGCAGATTTCAACACAACAATTAACTTTATCTCTTGAGTAATAGCAACAAAATATTTCAGAATTTTGATATTCAAGTTTTGCAAGCTTTGCACATAATTTTCTGCATAGAATGCTAATAATTACAGGTTCAAGATTCATCGGATAACTAATATTTTAAAATAANATGGGACGAGACTGGGACTGGATCTAATGGGCCTGACTGTGAATGGGACCAAAAAAGTACTAGTACCGCAGTTCCCTGTGTTTATTCTGGACATGCTTTTCAAAGCATTTCACTATGAGAAGATTTAATACATATATAGGGTGTTCGGTAACACATATATAATTACAATACAATTTGAATACTATATTGTTGTTCTACAATATTCAAAATTACTGCAATTATATTTTGCAACATCCACTAATCGAAATTGTAATGAAAAAAAGTTTTGAATTTATAATTGCAGATTTCAACACTTATAATTAACTTTATCCCTTGAGTAATAGCAGCAAAATATTTCAGAATTTTGATATTCAAGTTTTGCAAGCTTTGCACATAATTTTCTGCATAGAATGCTAATAATTACAGGTTCAAGATTCATCGGATAACTAATATTTTAAAATAATCAGAATCTTATAATTTGCGTTTTTGAATTTTGAAGTAAGTAATGAATGTAAAACAACTCAAAAACAAGCAGCAGTATTTGACACAAACAAAACCAGGAAGCAAAACGAAATCATTCATTTCGGTATTTATTATATTTGTCATATATCATTAATCCTTTAAGGCTTGGTGGTTCATTGTTAAAAAGGGCGGTTGTCAACCAAAATGTTTGAAAAATGTTACAGTGATCTGAGTTTCTTGTCATTCATTTTTTGGCAATAATTAATGAGCTCCTTTAAGGACATATGTGTATCACCCTAGTGTAGTGCAATAGATGCAGTTGAAAACTAAATTTTGGTGATAGGATGTTGCATACTATCTGCTTAATGTAATATAAGTTTTTACTACTAAAGCAGTTTCATTTTCCTTGTGAGCTTCAAAGGGTTAAAGTTCTAGATTGCTTCTACCTAAGTGCCAAATTAGTTTTATAGCATGACCTCGATAAGCAGTGGAATATTTCAATCAGAGTTGGAATTTGGCTGTGCGCAAACTTCCTAAAACTTAGTATACTTAAATTTTGGATGATTGAGCTGTGATGTCAAACCTCTTAAAAATCAGGAGCTGGAGGTTCGATATTTGTTTTTATGTAAATACTTGCAAAGACATTCAGGAGATTCTAAATTTCTTAAAATTTTTATGATTTTTTGAAAAATATTATAAACCCTCATATCTCAAGTAACACTTCCATTCATGTTTTGACACAGCGCTCGATCACAGCTCCATTGAGGAATACCTCTGTGCGAATTCGCCAACGCCGCTCCTTGCAACGTCGTGACAATGATTTCGTGCAATCCACACTCGATGGGTTTGCATAGTCTACATGAAGTGAACCAGGTGAGATAAGTTCTTGCATCCACGGCCCTAGACCGCATTAATACTTGAACATTAGGTATACATACATTTGGAAACTTTCTATAATATTATTTAATAGAACCCGTACTTGAAATCTCTTAGAAATATATCCCTAGATTTATTGTATAGTTGCTTTTTGTTTTGTATGTATTTGTAAGTATGTTTGCATATTCTTTACGCTATTGAGATAAACTTACCAATTTCTAATTGTTATTATTTATTTGAATAGTAAATATCTTATTCTATTTTATCTATGGAAAAATATTTATCCCTTAGGGTTCTTTAGGTGAGGAGTTCCACATGCGGTGTCAATCGTGAAGTTATTGCTCTTGTGTATATCTTGTTATTGAGAAAAGTTACGTATTTAACAGCAGTTGTGATTGTAATCCTCAATTTCGAAAATTTTTTCAAGTCTGTTTTCTCACAAGTTTAATTGTAAAAGAAAATTCGACGAATCTGCTTTATAAAATTCAGTGGAATATACATTTTTGTAAAAAAATCTGCAATCAATGAAATTTATGGATTTTTTATTGATTTGTGTATTCATGGATAAATCTATTAACACTAGAACTTCGATTAATTCTTGAGAATAAAATTACATCTGATTTTTCAAATCCGAAACTTATGGAATAGAAACAAAATTTCTACAAATAACAAATTCAATGAAATTTTTTCTGAATGAATAATGAAGCAATTAAGAAATGCTTCGGGATCGTTTTGACATATTATCGCATTTCTAGTGTTAAATAAGTCACTATATTTTGTTTGGTACCGGACAGTGTCCTCAAATATTCAATATCGAATGCATCCTATAAGAAATTTCATTTGCAATTCTTTCTTTATATCATTGCCAAAATAATTTTCATAGAGATATTGAATAAGAAATGAAATTGGGATTTATCAGCAATAAAACAAATATAAGTATATTTTCAAAAAAATCGCAAAAATGTTTCAGGTATAAGCAGAAGATGAACCAATTTCTCAAACCTTTTTTTAGTCATATATAGACCATGCATATCATATTTCTGTATAGATAATTATTTTCATAGGGAATGTATTCATGAACTATCATGAACTAAGTATAATGCATGAAACCCTAATTATGAAATTGATTCAAATGCTCTTGCCATAAGCATATTTATGTAAAAATTATTAGACAATATTATAGAATTATGAAATCATGTTATTTTATTACTTTACAAAATATTGGTGTTTCCATAGAAATTTGAAAGTTTATGCATTCAGTGATCAGCTTTTGCTAACCAATTTTTAATAGACTAACTCATGGCTCTCTTATATAAAAAACTAGAATTTGAATGCCTTACGGCAATGGCTGGATTCAAAACGTGTATTCTGTCAAACAAACTTTGTTTAAGGTATTCCTAGCTACTTACATATTGTTTATCAGCAAACCTTTCCAAGACTAGTAAATTTCTTGGATAGGTTAACAAGGATTTCATTATCTGGTGATTATTTGTTGTTATTGGGGCTCATAAGATTGATGATAGTCGGGGGCATATATTGATGCTATGTAAATTAATCTAGTTGGTAAAAATTTTTGGCATTAAAGTCCTGAAGAATGGAAACCACCTTATTTTCTAAGATGGCTTCTTCAAATACATTACATATTACCTGAACAATTTAAAAGGTGGTATTTATTTGGTTTTTAGGCAGAATTTATTAGAGGTCATTTTGCATCATTTCCATCATTCCACTGCAGGGTCATTTTCCGGTTTTAGCAAAAATAAATATCAGAAAATTTTCTCCGTTTTTCAATAACAAATTCCGAAAATACAGAACCTGAGTTTTGGTAGATAACGTCTGATTAAATAAGAATGTTTGGAATTGATTATATATTCTTTGATACATCTTAGACCAGTAACTATAGATTTTGTAGATAATAAACTTACTATATTCAAAGTCGTTATGTAGTGGTGCTTAGCAGAGGCATAGTTATATGTGTAGATATTATATTTTAAGTAAATATTTGTTCATACATCATCGTATCTATAGAACATCTATTGTGTAAAATATTTGAAGACAAAATCTTATTACATGACAATAACATTGCGGCCAGCTTCTTGATAAAACCGCAAGTACATGACAGAATATATATATATATATATATATATATCTCCTCTTTATATAGACAAGCTGCATTGTATACAGAAATTTGTAGTTAAAGTGCTCGACTAGGAAATTATACTGGGCAAATGTGCAAATTTTCGGAGAGCATAATTATTCAGTCGTACTTATCAAAGTCCGACCGAATACAGACCATGTGTAACTGAATCCATTAGCATAATGCGAATGTGTTGTATATATATATAATGAAAATATTGAAAGCTTCACAAAAATGGGCCTCTCGGTTGAAAATAACCTAATAAGTGTAAATTTAAGAACTTAATTTAAATTTGGTAATATCTTGAGCAAATTTCTTCCAACTTCATTGCAAAATTGATCAAAATGCAGTAAGCTTTTCCAAGATCTTACCAATTCTTGCAAGTAGCATTGCTACTTCATTAAATGTCGTTACACAATAATAATAGCACTGAATACACTTCAAAGCAACATGCATAGCCCAATCTGAACAAGAAATATCAATTACCAACTTATACCTACTTATATCTGCTAGTATTGCAATTCCATTACATCAGTAAAACTTTATTCAGAAATCTTAAATGAATGATTATTCTATATTTCAAAAAATAAGAATCATGCTGTTTTCATCGAATCAGATAATTTGACTAAAACTTGAATAACTAATGTTTTCAAGAAAACAATGTACCTTATTTAAGCAATATTTAGTTCAAAATTTACAAAACACAATCTATATCATTACAATCAAAGAAAGTGTCTGCCAATCAAAAAAATAAATGTATCGTAAACATTATTATTCTTTATAATATGTACTAGGATTGACATTTCTAAAAGATGTTAGAATTTTTGAAGATTTGACGTCATCAGAAGGTATTGATTAAAGCTGGCTATCATTTGCACATTACGTTATATTAATTGGCTTGTTTAGAAATTAGGCTAATTTTATCAGGTGTACATCAATCAGTGCAAAATCCCGCGTCAATCAATTCCGTTTGCAAACGTGATACGCGGCTGCCGTAATTTCATACAGTGAGAAGACCAAAGCGCACTAGTATATTTTTCATAAAATCATTCTAACCATACGCTTGTTAGAGACTCTCCAATGAATATTGAATAAAGAATATGAAAAATCTGCATAAGCAAATTAAAAGGTAGAACAATAAATTTGCTTGGCTTAACAGAAGCTCGATGTATATCCAAAGCAGTGCTCAAGCTCGGCTCGACACGACTCGTTAAAAGCTAGGCTCGTTGAGAAGTCTGTTTTAACTTCATGCTGCAGCTTTGCATAAATTATTCCCATATAATTTTGGGTACTTGCAATAGCAATAAATTGTAGAGATATTAAAAGTCTGCCAAATTCACTTTGATTTAAATTTACTAAATTCAATAGAATTTCATAATTAAGGTTAATGTATTTGAAATTTCATCTTCTAATAGAAAATCATTCTTCATTCTTGTAAAACTTTATAATTTTTTTATCAATCTTTGTCAAGATCTTTGCAAATTTTATACCTGATAAATAGTTGACAAATTTTTTTTGCAAAATCCTAGGCATTTATGTACGTTATTCAATAGCCTATCAAGTTTTTTCTACCTTGGAAGACAATTCGAAGATCTTACCATTTATTGTAAATTTAATTAACTAAGGTAGTTTCAATACTCGTAATTGTGCCTTATTTGAAAACATTTGAACTCCGTACATCATGGCAGCGAACATCATGCTGTTCGAACATTATAAAAATTAATCTAAATGTTGAAATTGATTTTGATCATATTTTAGTTACAACACATGACCAATTCGATTTTGAATTTCTAAACCAATTCTAATCACGGATAATTACAAACGAAATTTGATTATTCTATATTTCAAAAAACAACAAACTATAAAAACTATAAAACTAAACAAAATAATGTTTTCAGTATAACAATATACCTTAGTTACGCAACATTTAGTATTTAATTCTTAAAACACAATGGATATCGCTACAATTAAAGAAAGGGCCTGCCAACCACAAAAAGAAATGTATCCTAAACATTAATATTATTTATAATACTTGGAATGATATTTCTGAACGATGATTTTAGAATTTAAAAAATTCGACGTCATCAGAAGGTATTGATTGAAGCTGCTTTTGATTTGCGCATTACGTACGTCAATCAATGAAAAACCAAGCGTCAATCAATCCCGTCGACGTACGTGATACGTTGCTGATAGGCGCGGCAGCCGTCGTCGGCTCTTTAATTAATGTCAATCAATGAGAAGACCAAAGAGAACTATTATTTAAGAAATCGCAATTTTCATCAAATCATTTTAACCATGCACTTGATAAAGATTCTCAAGAAATATTTATGGTTCCGTTGCTCTCGTTCCTCTTCCCGAAACTCCAATGCAACAGCACAGCAGCTCGAAAGACAAGTAGACTTTCTTGAAAATCAATTAGATCATTTACTTGAGTGCAATCGACGCTTGAGGGAGAAAATCTCACAAATGCAGAAGCAGACGCAAATGTCCACTCGAGTGTCCCATTGGAATTCTCTTTATCTTGAGGAAACTGCAGAGTTGTTGCGGCATCAACAGCAGTTACAGGACGAGTTAGTTGAAAAAGACAATTTCATTAGTCAGCTACAAGTTCAAATTCTGCAGAAAGCAACAAGAGACGAACATCAATTGAACTCATAAAATTTGTAAATATTTTGATTTTTGACATTAATAAAATTGACTGATTCATTAGTTCACATTTTTATGTTTATGCATGCATTTTATCAAAAACATTTTACTAGAAAATATATGAATTATATATTCAATTACTAAATAATTTTAGTACGAAAGTATATTTTCATTCAGTTGCGAATACTTAATACATTCTATGTGAGATCTATTATTGGCTAAATTTTAATATTGGTTCTGTTGAAACATAAGCTCAAATATTGATCATATCTCAATTTCGAGTAAGTTTGCGATTGTTTTGATCAATAAATAATCATACAATGTTGCAATTTATGTTTCGGATATTCCTTAATTATTGTATTTTTGTGGAATCTACGAAAACTAATTAACTGTCGAAACATCCTTCTTTTCATAAATTTTGTAGAATGCTGCAAATTCATTGACTATTTAAATAAACTGCTATTAAGAAATTTCTTGGAAATCACAAAAATAATTACTAAATAAGATCAACACTAAGAATTTTCCTTAGCAAAGCTTGCTGTAGTCAACGAATAACTAAGAATAAAAATAATAAATGGACATCACTTATTAAATGACTGCAAATTCTTAAAAAATATGCATTGATAATGCGCACATTTGAATATAAACAAATGAAATTATGAAATTATGTTTGCTCTTGTCGAGAACGGTCGGGTCTCGAGCGCGCTCTCAGATTCGATGCGCAATGATTTGTTTGCCGGCGCTACATCCCTGGACGCGGCAATTCACTTTATTGATAACAAGAAGAAAACGCCGATCAATCAGATGTTTGCAAAGCTAAATAAAGACACTGCAGCAGAAGCTCTTCTTTTTCTATTCAAGAATTCGTTTCTGTTCTCACTCTGATGCTTCAACTCAATATCCGTCTGAACATCAAAGTCAAGCAACTGTTCCCTCAATTTTATCGAATGCTAAACCTGTACCTTCAGAATCTTCCTCATCGTTTAGCTATCACTCTTTTCCAACTACTTCACCAACACCAGAGAAACACTTGATTGAAAATACTTCGTCATTTTACTCGCCTTCTCTTTCAAATATCAAACCTGCAACTCCCAACAAACCTCATCCAAAAGCTCACAAATCGATCATTGGAGCATCCTAAAGCACATCAGATCATACAACCTTCTCTCAAATCAAGTCATTTCTGTACACTCCTATTCTGGACACGACACAAAGCAGCTTACAAACAAGATCGCACAATATTCTTAAAGACATATAAACTCCGTCATCATCAACACTGATCTCATTGGCGAAGGTGCAGAATAGTGCCACGCGAATGCACGCGGTCAAAATAAACACTATTAGGAGGTAA
>CABFPE010000261.1:579136-597802 GCA_900660155.1 Hofstenia miamia
GGGGGGGGGGGGTTAAATCGCTAAGAAAATGTTAAATACCTTTTGAATTGAATTAGTGTAATTTAGCAGTGTAGTGTAGTGTCCATTTAAGTTGATACTGTATTTAATGTTTAATTGGAAAAATATTACAACCTGCAAATACTTGAATGTGAATTTTTTGCTTATTAATTTAAAGTCTCTATAATCATCTGCGGACTGATAATCGGATTATTAATTATGAAACCTTAATACATTGACAAAAATTAAATCATCTGCTTAAGAACTCGATAAAGACAAACTATGTTTGAAAATCTTCTTAACATGTAATGCAAAGCAAACGGTTTGCAAATTAATGCTTGATTTAGTTTCTGTAAACCGGCTTTGATGAACCATGTTGGGCTAAATTTGCACTTATTGATAATCAGACGGATAGTTCTTAAGCTAACCACATGATTTCTGTTTGAAAATTGGACACTTCTCAGTGCTTGAATATATTGAATATACTGGAATCAAGTAAATCCCTCTGGGTCTATTTATTGTTCATGATAGCAATGAGAATGAATCATGCATGCGTTCCCAATGATAAAATGACTTTTTAAAAGTGGAATCAGCGCCAAGATCTTTTAGTTTCTCTTATTGACAAGCATTTAATAAGAAACCTTACTGAAAGATATTTTTAAAGATCGAGATAGATAGCGCAGAGGAAGATTTTATCTTATTGGGAATAAGCAGTGTCTAGAAATTTTAGAAAAGCTAATAACACAGATCGATGAGCGGAGATTATCATATATCGAATAATGGGGAAATGGCATTGAAAACAATTCCTTTCAAAAATTAACGAAAAATGCTTAAGAACAGATGTAGGCCTAAACTATAAATGAGATTTTTAGGGAGACTCTTCCAATTTTAAAGATAGTACACAAAAGTATAGGCTAATAACAAAATGAAAAAGATTAACAGACAAATTATGAAAAATGCAAGATATTGAGCAATTTAGAAACACATATTGCTTTAATTTACAATATATACAGTAGAACACTTTTAGAAGATCGTTAAGAAAATGATTTAGAAAATAAAACTATACCAATGTATCAGCTAATCCAAATGTCTGACCCACACTTTATGAATGTTTGTTGCGCTTGAATTTTTTTTGGGGTGCATGACACCCAGGCATTACTTTCGCCCAAAGATGTGCACATAAAAATTATTCTTAGCCATTATCACTCTTAATCTCAAACTGCACTTTCATTTGCGTTTTAAGACAATCATGAGTCAAGGCCCAATTAAGGCGTACCATTGCGGAAATTTGACAAGGTATGAATACAAATTTAAAATGGACAAAGATCGTTCCTTTACATCTTATAAAAAGACATTGTAAAAATCAAGATCCTATTCTAAAGAATTTAGTTTCCTCTGTTGTCTACAATTATAAATGTGATGATTGCCTAAAATTATGTGTCGGGGAAACAAAGCGACATTTGGTAACAAGAAAGAAGGAGCATATTAACGGACATCTAAAATCAGAAATATTTATGCATGAACACCAAACTAAATAAAAACCTCAGCAGGTGATTCCCTGAGCAGCATCAAAATTTCGTTACATTCTATTCAATATTTGAATCAATATAGCCGTATTATGTTTTTCATACGGCAGTTACGTCCCTAAATATATGTAACTACCGTTGTCCAAGGCAAAATCACCCTTGGAGATACTACAATAACAGTAATTTTGTTGTTAAATTCATTGCTAATATTGTACTAAGCATTCCCCAGAATCAATGCATTTTTTATTAATCAGCGTACTAATCGTTGACATTGTTTTTCATCAAAATTGTAGAATTTTCTCAATGTGCTCAACTTCAATTTGTTGGCAAATTTGATTGAAACATTTAAATGATCACATCTACGACTTCAAGTTATATTAAAACTTTCATTTGAAATCTTTAATTCATTGTGAGTTTGGTATTTTCAAGTAGTTTTCTGTTATAATTTAAAATAAATGATAATCTAGTAATTTGAATTTTTTTGTAGCTCACGTGCGCAAAAACTGCTTAAGATTGTGTATGCAAACCAAGGTTGCCAAATATTTTCTCCAAGTATTTCTTCTTTTAAGTTAAATTCAACCTTATTATATTGCCCTATATGATTTCTGTTATGACACTCTGAATAGAATAGAATAGAATAGAATTTCTCATTAAGTGTAGTACATTGGCATAATTATACATCTCAACAAAAGCTGCTAATACTACACTTAATGCGTCAATAACAACATAAAATACTCAAAAACTATAAAAACATAATAACAAAAAACATGGATTCGAAAGTATCAGCTTACCCAGTTTATTGCTAATTAATGATATCTTTTAAAGAACTGGAATCCTTTCCATGATGTAGAACCTATTTTAAGGAGGTAGTTATTAATTTGATTTTTAAATTTAATTCACTTTTTGATTCGCTTTATTTCAATTGGTAAGTTATTCCATAGATCAACTGCTGAGTTTAAAAATGAATTTTTAAGAAAATGCTTCTTGAACTTCACTTTACTGAATTTGGATGTCCTCGAATGATAAGTTGAACACGCATATAGGGGAAATTGCAGTTTACTATAAGGTGAGCGCTGGTTTGAGATATCCCAAAATTTTATTAATGAAAAGTATCTTATGAAATATGAAGCATCATTAATACAATATAAACGGTTTCCATTCTTAGTAGAATAATTTTCGTCATAAATATTAGCTGCCCATTTGATTTGTGAATCAATTTTATTTATTAATGAGTGGTTTATGTTATTAAATAAGATATTACAGTATCTGTAATGACTTAATACTAGAGAGTTAACTAACATTAATTTCATTTTTGCATTAATAAAATTGCCTACATGCGCAATAGTTTTAATTCCCATTGCCATTTTGCGTAACACTATGCGTATGTGATTTGAATAGTTTAATTTATTGTCAATTGTTACTCCAAGATATTTGAAAGTTTCAACTTGAGCAATTTTGACCCCGAAAAATTTAAAATATGTGATCGATGATCTTTATTAAATGGAGACATAACACAGAATTCTGTTTTAGTGGGATTTACAGTTAAATTAAGAATATTGAAGTATCTTAGTAATTGAGATAGATTTTTTTCTAATTTACTAATCGACGTTTCTATTTGATAATCATATGTGCATATACATGTATCGTCAGCATACTGTACTATTCCACAATTATTGCTTAAACTGCAATTTAAATCGTTAACATACAACGAAAAGAACAGAGGTCATAAAATCGTACCTTGTGGAACACCTTTGTAAGTTTTACCCCAGTTAGAAAATATATCATTTACTTTGACTCTTTGAAATCGATCACTTAAGTAGTATCTTATTAAATTTATACTATTAGAATCGAAACCAATGTATTCTAGTTTTCTAAGAAGAATCTGATGATCAATGGAGTCAAATGCTTTGTACTAGTCGACAGAAGCAATTGTGACAAAAAGATTATTATCAAGATAAGATCTCCAAGTTTCAGTAGCGTAAAGTAAGGCATCAGAGGTGGAGTGACCTTTGCGAAAGCCGAATTGAGTATTCGAAAGAATCGAGTTGTTATAGAGATAAGTGTTAATTTGGTCAAATATTAGTTTTTCGAAAATTTTTGCAAAAGGGGAGATAATTGATATAGGCCGGTAATTGCAACATCTTAAAGGGTTATCTTTTTTATATATGGGAGTAACATTAGCTAATTTTAATATTCCTATTCAGTGCCTTGGTTTTATGCAGTGATTGATGATATGACATAAAGGACTAACGATGAATTTTGCACACTCTTTAATACACCATGCCGATATTTCGGAAGGTCCGCTTGATTTATTGGCCTTTAGCTTAGCTATAGCTTTAAGAACTTCATATCGGGTCACAAATCTGAATGAAAAAGAATTTTGGGGAACTTTGTATCTAGATTTTTCAGGTATAAAGGGTAACGAAGGTCCCAGATATTTGCCTAGGTTAATGAATTGATCATTGAATTCATTAGCAATATCTTTGGGTTTGGTTAATATTGCTCCATTAGTATTTTCAATAAGATGCAATTGTTGAACACGACTTTTATTCCTATTCAGTGCGTTGTTGATAAAGTCCCATATTCGTTTAGGGTCATTTATTCTACTAAATAGTGATTTCATGTAGCAGTTTTGTGCTGCTCTTATTTCAATATTTGATTTATTCCTTGCAATCTTATATAGCCTGTAGTTGTCAACAGTTTTATTTTGTAAGTAGGTTTTGTAAGCCCGATTTTTGCATTTGACAAGTTTTTTTAGATTGGGAGTTAACCAGGAAGAGCGCGTGATTTGATGAATAGAACTTTCGTGTTTAGACAAAATTTTCTTAGTTGGACAATATAAGTTTACATAAGTGGTGAGTGAATGTATAAATGAATTGAACATAAAGTTTACATCTTCGGATAGAAAGACACTATTCCAAGATTCATTTTCTAAGCTAGTTTTTAGAATTTTTATTAATGCTGGGTCTCTTTCACGAATCTCTACCCAAGTTCTTTTGTTTGTATTCTCCATATTGATAGATGAAAAGCAAGTAATGATACAATGATCAGAATAGGGACATTCACTGCAGGCATACTTGTAATGGTTAACATTTTCAACGAGAAAGTAATCAATTAATGTTGAAGCTTTGTTATTCAGTCTTGTCGGTATATTGGAATTAATTGTGTTAAGATCAACAGCATCTAGTAAATAATTTAATTTATCTTTTTCAGCATTCTTCAGATAGTTGATATTCCAGTCGCCCATTACTATTAATGGCTTGTTTTCTTTTAGAGAACATTTTAATTCGTTTTCAATTTCTGTAATAAATTCGTTAATCTGATTTTTACTGGGACAGTAAGAGATATTAATTAGTTGATGAATGTTTTTTTTCATGTTTTTTTGCGGAATATATATTTCGATCCACAGACTATCAAAATTTCTCATCAATCTTAAATCGGGTCGATCTCTGGGCTTAAAGTGTTTTGGAATTAACAACATCACTCCACCTCCTTTAGATTTATTGGCAAGATTTAGATCCCTGTCACAACAAAATAATTCATAGCCGTTAGGTTTCCAAGTGATGTCCGAGTCTATGTCAGTTAGCCAGGTTTCAGAGATCCCTAAGATTGAGTTTTTCCCAATTTGGTGTACTAGTTCATTGTATGAAGATAGTTTATTAGTAAGATTTTGGATGTTGAGATGAACATATTTAATTGAAGCAGTAGATAAACTCATCATGCTACAATAATCGCTGTATGTGTAAATCTTCGACACATTCGGCCCGGGGTTCTGTTCAATAACTGCTTTGAACAAAAGAAGAAAAATTTGTGCACCTAATAAACTAGAATATGTTGTGATCACGAAAACTACTGTAAATGAGAAACGAATAAAATGGGCAGCTTTTCTACGAAATGGTAAATTGCTTGGACTTTTACCTTTAGCATATCCTTGAATAGTTGCATTTTGCAAAGATTACTTAAGTATAGACAACTGAACAATAAAATTTTGAATCGATTATGTTTCGAAATAGTACTAATAAATAATGATAGCAATAAACTGGGTATTGCAAGTACAAAGTTTGCCAATAATGTGAAAAGGTTAAAGAATATACGTACCATGATTAAAAAAGTTTATAAAAGTTCAAAAAGTTCCGGAACGGATGAAACAGCGTCGGCATAGCTTTTAAATGGCGGCAAGATAAGTGTGTTATGAGATGGCGCGTAGTCAATTGGTGGTGGCGGAANAGGGTTATCTTTTTTATATATGGGAGTAACATTAGCTAATTTTAATATTCCTATTCAGTGCGTCGTTGATAAAGTCCCATTTTCGTTTAGGGTCATTTATTCTACTAAATAGTGATTTCATGTAGCGGTTTTGTGCTGCTCTTAGTTCAATATTTGATTTATTCCTTGCAATCTTATATAGCCTGTAGTTGTCAACAGTTTTATTTTGTAAGTAGGTTTTGTAAGCCCGATTTTTGCATTTGACAAGTTTTTTTAGATTGGGAGTTAACCAGGAAGAGCGCGTGATTTGATGAATAGAACTTTCGTGTTTAGACAAAATTTTCTTATTTGGACAATGTAAGTTTACATAAGTGGTAAGTGAATGTATAAATGAATTGAACATAAAGGTTACATCTTCGGATAGAAAAACACTATTCCAAGATTCATTTTCTAAGCTAGTTTTTAGAATTTTTATTAATGCTGGGTCTCTTTCACGAATCTCTACCCAAGTTCTTTTGTTTGCATTCTCCATAAGGATAGATGAAAAGCAAGTAATGATACAATGATCAGAATAAGGACATTCACTGCAGGCATACTTGTAATGGTTAACATTTTCAAAGAGAAAGTAATCAATTAATGTGTTACGTGAGCGTGAGTGATCAAGGGACGACGAGAAGCACTGAAGAAATTCTTCAAGGTGCGTGCAAATAGTGCATACCCTAATCTGGAAAAATGAATTCCGTCATGAGCAAAAAGACTCGCGTTAATTGAATTGCCTAAATAAAAATAGTTAAAGTTGTTAAAAACAGTGTAATCAAAAAGTTTAGCATTTTGTTTAATTAAAAAGTTTAATTCAATTGCTTTTTTGTTAAGTTGTTTGTTGTAGGGGAAAGGAGCAACTTCACCCATAAAAATAGTTGCAGAATTAAACTTTGATTTGATAACTTCAATGAGGTGTTTGTACTTATCTGTGAGGTTGTCTTTTTGTGGCATTATGTCGTTGCGGCCAATTGTAACTAAGATCTTTTTCACTTTTGTAGAAGCGAGATATTGGTTTAGTGTTTCAGTGTATGATGTTAAATAAATTATGTGCAAATCCTGTTCTCCACTTCATTAGTTCAAATATTTGTGCTATTTTTGTTTTTGCACTTAAGAATACTTGCATGTCTATCTAAATCTAAAGTGAATCTTTTGTTCATGAACAACAAATAATTTAACCAAATGAACTTTTACAGTCAAAATTAGTTTCTTTCTCATCAGAAGTGTTTCCCGTGAAGAGATCAGCATTTCAGTTTTTACGCAAAAGCAAAACTACGCTGGACTACTACTCTCTGAGATTTACAGTGAAATTTACTTACCATCTGGAAATTGCTTCAATCAGATTTCAATTGAAAATGCTTGATTGATTCATTTTAGGTTGTTTAGGGACAACAAAGATTTATTTTGCAAATTTGTGTTATATTTAGACAAGGTTTAAATCAGTTTTGGAAGCTTAATATCTAAAATTAACTTAAGTAATTTTGAAATTTTGAAGTTTTCCTTACATAGGTATTTTCTATGTTTCGATTCTTTTTATTTACATTAGTCACAATATCATTAACATATATATATCAGGAGTAACATACAGTAAAATCAGTTAGTCAAGCTTGTTTGAGGATACTTTCAATTGCATCAAGTCGTTCAGTTACTAGCAATAACTGTTGGCAAACATCATCACTGAGAGGTTTTTTAATCATTATCTGCCTGTCTAGTCTCCCACAGATTGCTATTTGCGAAATTTCATTAATATTTAATACATCAGAGCTTTTGACTTTATTTCTTTTACAATAAACCTTTATAAGCTTACCGAGCCAATAAAATAATATGAATGGAGGAGGAAGCAGGTTCTTGTTTTTAAACTCTAAAACACCAATTTCATAGAACAATTTGTTATAGTAAAGATTCGAGTTATCCACTATTTTCTGATATGTATTTGAAAATATGGCAATCAGTAAATTTACCAATAAAAGATTCATTAGTAATGTAAATAGAACGTAAAGCACCAGAGCAAAATGTGGTCTTTTACTCCCATGTTCACAGTGTGAGAAAAGTAACTTTGATGAAAAGCTGCAATTATCGGCCTGTGCAAAGATATCCATCCAGTTTTCTCCCATTGTGGTAGTGTATGGGCGAAAAATTATGGCCCATAAAATGTCCCATGCTGTTTCAGCGCCTCCAGGAAAAATTATTGACTGCAAACCAATGCCATAGGCAATAACGACAATCATCATAACACTGGTAAATATTGCCAAATCTTTTAACATTTCGAAAATCACGATGATATATGGTCCAATAACTGGAATAACAATGATAAAATATAATAGTTTGCAATAACATGAAAAAAGTGAGATAATGTACATCGCAATCGCGATTTCTAACATTGCCGGATTATTGGCATATTCCTTGTGCAGTACATATCCGCATACTAGAAATATACACGTAATTATGTTCAGCCAGTTAATCAGTTTCTGTATGTAAATTACTGGCCTTAAGTACCACGTCGTTTTCATATTTGTTATTGCAAAGATTTCCTCAAGAAATATGCAAAAAATTGATGCTAAAAGGAGTTTTTCCAAAAATCCTGGACCATGACCACTGCCAAATGTAGAAAGAAGTACCCATGACTGAAGACTGGCCAAGCAACCGTAAAAACAACCATGAATGAAATGCTTACTCTGAGGTGCCTGAAAAGCCGTAGAGAAAATATTATACCATTTGAAACATAGTTTCTTACCATGCACATATTGAATTCCATCGTTTGAAAATTGCTTTTTTGATATTATGAATATCCCCTTACATCTGTATTCAATGCCATCTTCATAATATCTCCAAGGAAAAATAAAAAACAGCGGAAAAATAGTGATCATGCAAAATAAATGGAGCACCTTTGAAAAGTTGGGCTCAATGTCACCACTCCATTGCTCATCTAGAATACTTTTGATTTCTGGGTTTCCAAAAAATCGTGCTGCATTGGCTACGTTGGCTAATTCAATACAGTTTAGCTTTGACCATTGTTCAACTCTTAACATGACAGTTGTGCTCAATAATCTATGTTGAGAGATTTGCTTTGAAACTACAATTGCAACGTCTTCAAGCATTTCTGCGTTTTTCATCATAATTTGAAAGCAATTAGGGTATTCTTTGAAAAGCAACATTATTTTTTTCTGAAGAAGCAGACCATATAAGACTCCATGCAATTTAAAATCGATGTCTTCTAAAAGCATTTCACTCAACTCAAAATCAGTGTTTATCAAGGAAAACAAGTAAAGCTCTCTGAAAGGAAATATTTCAATTGTCCTTGAAGAATACAGTATAGGAACATTTCCCACTCCAATTGCATGATGAATAAACATCCCTATTCTTCGAAGATGTGGATTCTTCTCTGATTTCATCTTATATTTTGATAACATTGTGCTGCTTGCTGCATTTTCTTTTATTAATTTTTCATATAAAATTTCAAGAGTTTTGACTGTAACAAATTCCTGAATTGAAAATCCATTTTTTACCATTGCTTTTATCACCGGCGTTTGCCTTTTTATAAGAGCTGAAATGAATATATCTTGCATTGTGTCATTGTCCACATTCACATACTTACTCAGAGAAATATTTTCTTTATCTACAGCTCCGTATGTTGCTAAGTTTACTCTTGAGCGGCAATCTTGAACTACTGAAAGTGCAGAGTCTAGAATTGTTCTAGAAATTTGGTTTGGTCTTAAGATGTCAATAATTGCGATTCGAGGTTGGTTGTCATTGAAGACTTCGACAAATGTTTCAATTTCCTTTAAAACCTCTTGGAAATTGTTTGGATGGTCCCCCTCAAATATATTCTTTCTCAAAGAATCATGTGCAACTTCATAAATCCAGTCCGCAATTCCTCCACAGCCTTTAATCACTACACATGCTTGACCTTGCTTTGCCCTTCTATTTATGATCTTTAGATCATCTAATTTACCATTTATTAGAATATTTAAAACTGGGGTACACTGATCCTGAGAGCATCGTTTAATTATCTCATCTTCAAACGATTGCTTTGACAAATTACTACTGCATGAGTTTGTCTTATCAATAAAGATGCAATGCGTGTGATTTGGGTCCAAGTAGAATTTATTTTTTCTCATTGAATAAACTTTTTCTTTTGCATTGAAAACCTGCTTTTGTTCAATTTGAGACCAAATTGCTATCGCTATTGATAAATACGGCCAGCAGCGTGATTCAGCATCTTCATAAAGGTAGGGATTGCTTGATATCAATCCATTTCCTATGGCGGAAGTTATAATAATTCCTTGGCAGTGATTTGTAATTGTTGTAATTGTTTTTTGGATTATCTTTTTGCTTCCTTCTGATATCAGATCTGATAAAATGCAATTTTCTGCCCCAATAACTGTTACAACAAACTTTATTTCTTCTAAGGAAACATTGAATGATTTCAACAAATTAAAGTATTCAATAAGTAGTGGGATTGGGGTTGTATCTACACAATGAATGTAGTCGCATACTGTAAATGTATTGCTAAAATATAATACGCCATTATCAGCAGCGTCAGAGTTGTTTTGATGATTTCTGAATATATTTCCACAGTCTTTGCAAGTTTCTTTTTCTCCAATGCCCTTTCGGCTGAATTCAGTAGACTGGTATATTTTTGTACATGCAATTTTCTTTATGTTTTCCTTAACAAATTTTTTCGAATTTGTAAATTCCATTTCTGAAGTAAGCTGTCTAACAATGTGAGGCTTTATTGACTCTAAGTAACTGACATCTGTAAAATTTGAAAATGAATTAAATCGTAATATAATTTAATGTCAAAAATAAATATTATTGGACAATTTCAACCTTCACCTGTTCTTTCAAGCAGCGTTAAAAAATGCAACATACATTATTTATGATTACAAGTGAAAATATTCTTGATATTTTGCTAAGATTAAATCAATCTTGGGAACGATACTTTGCTGCACATACCATTCGCCTTAGCAACTTAAAATATATAAATTTACTTCATCATGGAGATTTCTTAATAAACATGTCTCTTTAACAATGATTTAGTTTTGCTAAAAACTGTTCTATATTTAAAAAATATCCGATTTTTGATTTTAAGTAAAGGTGTGTTCTGAAAATGCAATTATTTTTGTTCCCATTGGCCATTTTTTATCATCTGATTTTCATCAGAAAAACTAGAATTGCAATATCATACACACTATTGATTTTTTCACAGATGCTAAATTATAATTTGATTGAAAATCAATAGTGGAACGAGTGCCCAACTCCAATCATATTTTGATTGACAGTACAAGAAATAAAAACATCCGCAAACAAAATAAATTTGAATTGGAATTCAATATTGCCACTGAAACTTAAATACTAGTAAATAGATATTATCTATATTTACCTTGGTGGTCATAATTGGTCCATTTTGAACAGTAAACAATTCATAAATATTTGGATCATTCAATTTATCACATTAGGAAAACAATTACTTTGACTTATGAGTGCTGTTATTTGGTGCTGTACAGCAAAATAATAGAGAGTGTACATAAAGTCCATTTCTAGTAAAGAATTCGATTTCAAGGCAAACTATATATTCTTGCTTACTTATGTGAACGGGAAATCAAAAAGCAATAATTTATTAACACAAGCAACATCCCGAAACCAAATATAATTAGAAATGTCTTCCATTACTGTCAATACAAGATTGTCACCAATTTTGCATATTAATAAACGTATTCCGTAGCGTTTCGGATGGGATATTATTGATTGCATCAGTGATAAACTGTTTCAATTGTTCTATGTTTTGGGGCTTTTGGCTGTAAACATCTTTCACTGTTCCCCACAAGAAGAAATCAAGGGGTGTCAAGTCAGGGCTCCTGAGGGCCAAGCAATTGCGTCCGATCCATCTATCAGGAATTTTTCCATTCAGATAAGCACGAACTTGCAATCCCCAATGAGGAAGAGCACCATCCTGTTGGAAAACAGTTCTTCTGATGCGTCTAAGACGACCCATTTCTGGAACAGCATAGTTTTGAAGCATTTGAAGAAAGGACACAGTTGTTATGGTTGATTCTTCAAAGAAAAATGGCCTAATTACACGATCACTGTAGACGTTTACACCAACACTCTTCATAGGAACTTCTTCTATGACATTAGGATTTTCATAACCCTAAACAACAGCATTGTGTGAGTTCACTTTACCGGAGAGAGTGAATTTAGTCTCACCTGAAAAACATAAATTTCGAATGAAATTTTCATCGTTGGCACATCACAATTGCGTTTCTTCAAAGAAAATTTTTCTTAGAATGTAATCATCTTACAGTAGTTGGTGAACTCTTCGGATTTTGAACGTCCTCATGCCAATCTCATATTTTAATACCTTGTGAATGCTTGAATGGGGCATTTCTAATAATTGACTTTACTAGAAAGGGATTTTATGGACACCTTGTTTATTGATTATCTGTTCTCTCTTTAAAAAAATTATTGTTGAAAATTACATGTAGAGCAAAGAATCACTTGGAGCGATTTTTTTAATAAATAAGCCTTGAATTCTCTAACCATATGTATGCTGCGAGTGGATACTATTACTTTTGATGTTTTGCTCCAGAAAATTCATTGAAATTTGTCAAGGAAATCAGTCAGATAAGCAAGTCAATATTTTTAATAAATAAATATATATAAAAAAGGGACAGCAAGTAAATAGAAAGTTTACCAATGCTCTCTGAAGCAATATTTGTCTTAATATTTAATATAATGCAGAAAAACGGTACAATTTCAATCGTCCAGGTTTGTATGTAAGAATTTACAAATTAATAAGAGATTAGATTAGATATGCTGCATCTACTCTTACAGAGGTAAGACAACCAAAGACAACACATAGATAAAATTTTAATAGAATCTAGATTGGCAGAGGCTTTGACAGCCAAAAACTCAGTCAATGAGAAAACATTTATAAAAAATTAATTGATTTAATATTAACAATTAATATTAAACTTCAACCTAAAAAGTTCACGTAATGAAAATTGCTCCAAGGATATCAAATGACAAAATTCTTCTAATCAAACCCATAAAAAATTTAATAAAACAATTACAACCCTTGGAAAATTGAAATATGTAGAAATTATCCAGAATTTGAGAAAAACTAGATCTGGGCTGCTATGCAAGAGATGCTGTTCAAGTTCACTTATCTAAATGGGTCAGATCCTTAAGTAACTTCAATACATGCTTGTAGGTCCAAAATATCAACTAATACTATCAATCTAGAATGTACATATCAAAGTTTCTCATATCTTTTTGTTCACAATATTAATGGTCACATTGGAATGACAACGGAACTGAAAAGTCTTCTTTCTACAGTTTATACTCAAGCATCCGTAATTCTCTTAAAAGAAACTAAGTTTACCTCAGAAAACGCAGATTCTGAAATTGAAATTGATTATTTTCACTTAATTCGTTTTGATCAAAGTCTTGAAAATTTTAGAAACTGTACGGGCGGAGGAGAACTAGTTACATATCTAGAAAAGTAATGGTGTCGTAACAAACCAAAACTTTTCTATTAGGTGTCTACACCTGAAGCTGAGATTGTTGTCTGCCTATGTCATCCCAAATTGTTACACTCAAAATACACCTCAATTACTATAATTGATATCTACTTACGACCAAAATGAAGAAAACGCGTGAGCAATAAAATTTTATCCAGTGTAATTAATGACATATATGCCCAACATCCATCAGACTATTTACGAGCAACAGGCGATGCCAATCAACCAAAAATTAAAATTTGTAGAATAGCTGGTTTGACCAACTTAGTTAAGGAACCACATTTTATCCATAGAAATCACAGCTTGATGTAACCTTCCTTACAGACCTCCTCTTGGAAATGCGAACATCATGTTTCATCATAGTTTATTGATAGAACCAATATATACATGCTCCACTAAGCCAAAACCCACTGATCTCAGAGGCAAAGATGAATCATTATATGACATTGAACAAATATCATGAGCTTGAAACAACAGACTGGAATGTTTTCTTTAATGATAACAATCTTGATACAGCAATCTAATCCATTGAAGGGTAACTCATGTTCATTGTCAACAAATATAAAAAGGAAAGGAAAGAACATAAAAACCAATCACATTTATTCAATCTGAGATTCCAAAGAAATTTGTTAAAGAAAAATTTACTGCTATTAAAACCGAAAATCATCATCTCCAAAACATTATTCAAAAAAAAATTAACAAAACCGTTTATAAAGAACGCTGCAACTACTATACAAATGTCCGCATTCAAACTTTCTCAAGAATTCAACAAAGCTACAAAATGAAACTTCAAAAAACTGTACCTCTCACTCAATGATGCTGAATCTCTTAACAGACATTTTACAAGATTTAACCAAGCAGTTTCAAAAAATTATTGCTATCAAAAATTAGAGTATAACGACGATTTTCTGAGGATAACATCTTTACAAGTAAGAAAGAAGTTTGCTAAAATATAACCGAACAAATCTAATGGCTTAAGCCCAATACCAACTTGGCCTTACAAGCAGTTTTGTAATGTCCTAGCTAAACCTTATGCAGAAATATACAAAAAAACTTTAAAAATTCATCTATGCTTCTAGCTGGAAAAAAACGTTTGCAACTCCAATTTCAAAGAGCACAACAAACACCGCTCTAGAAAAGTCATTCAGACCAATCGCAGTAACGCCAGTAACAGCAAGGTGTTTAGACAGCTTTGTCATGGTCTATTTTAATGATAAAATGAAGAGTTTCTTAGATCCAAATCAGTTTGCTTATCAAAGAAATAGATCAACAATGGATGCTCTGCTTCACACAGTCGATTTGATTGCTGGAATGAAAAACTGCAAAGAAACAATGTGTCAAGATGCTTACACTAGATTACTCTTCAGCCTTTAATACCTTAATACCAAATCAACTCCATAACAAAATCTCCTATCATGATAAATGGTTAGGTTCTTGGATAGCCAACTACATGGATGCCTGGAGTCAATGTGTTAAGTACGGGAAAAGCTAATCAGAACTCGTACTTGTTTGCGTTGGGGTACCATAAGGTGGACCACTATCACGTCCTCTATATAATTTGGAACGAATGAAATATCAAACTTTAACACAGGATTAAAAAATAAGGAAATTGACACTTCCAAATACTCAGATGCTACTAGAATTGTTGTTAAAATTTCTTCAAAGAGCTGTCATGAAGATACATAAACAATGTTGAACGAATATTTGAAATTTCAATGAAAAAAATTTGTTGCTTAATCCTGTTAATATGTGGAATGAACTAGCATACATAACATTCGAAATGATGCCCTCATACATATTGTTAAGGCACCACTCGAGATTGATGGCCAAAAAGAACTCAAGGCAAACTCCACAAAATATTTGTGTGTAATAATAATTGATAAATTGAACTGGAGTCAACATGTAAGTCCGTTAATCAGTTTATTATATGCCATTGTTAAAGCTATATCAAGAAGATTGGCTTTCATAACCCACGATAGGATTATGTTAATCTTTAATGCTTACATCAAGACAAGCTGTTATATTGTTCAGTGATATGGGCACCCAGACTTTCAAGAAAACAAAGAAACAAATTCTCAAAACCTATCAGGCTACTTGCCAAATTGTTCAAATTAGATTATGATCTTTTTAAATGTGGCATAAATCAAAGCTATGAAGGTATGTTTAGAAAAGCAATTAAACTTATACAAAGTAATGAACGCTCCAAAATGAACGGAAGGTTAACTCCGTCTTTCAGCATGAAGTTTCTAAAATGAAAACTTTAAGCCGAAAATCTTGTAGCTAGATTTTGTAATTGTTTCCTATTTAAATTTACATTGTATGTATGCACAGAAATTAAAGCCTTTATTATTATTATTAGTATTATTAAATTTCCTTTTTCAAACACCGACGATAATCAAGTCCACGTACTAGTATCAATTAAACGAGAATTATTTGATCTTGCCAAATCCGAGACGCCCAAGACTAATTGGACCAATTACGAAAAATCAAAGAAAGTAATTAAGCAATTAAGAACAAAAAATTTTACTAAAGCTCGGCAAAAATTCTTTAATTAATTAAATTTTACTAGAGAAAATGGGCGATACGTCCATAAATTTATTGGAAAATCTAAAGGTCTTTCATCCGAAATAAATGAATTAAACATCAATAATACGACCGTAACAGGCAAAACTCAAATACTAAATCATTTAAATTCAACATTCAAAGAACTTGGAAATTTCAATTTTCCACCTTATAAGAAAAAACAAAATTCTGATAATCCCAAACAATTAAAGCAATTTTCCTTTAGACTTGCTACAATCAATGAATTAGAAAACATTGTTAAAAAACTTGATACCAACAAATCAAGTGCTTGTTATAATCTCCCATCTTTTATTATTAAACGTTTTTTTCCCCATTTTTGGACAATAATTGTTAGTCGCATTTAATCAATGTATTATTGACTGTGAATTTCCAGACTTACTAAAAAAATCAGATATAACTCCTATATATAAGAAAGGTGACAACCTAAACGCAAAAAATTGTAGACCCATTTGTATTACACATCCTTTTAGCAAACTCTTTGAAAAACTGTTGTATATTCAAATAAATGCATTCCTAAAATCTGAAAACATCCTATCGAATAATCAATTTGGTTTTCATGCTGTTCATAGCACCCAGGACGCAATGTTATCGATCATGCAACAAATTAAGTCTAATATATCTCATAATAACTGCAGTTGTGTAGCATTACTGAATTTAAGTAAGGCATTCATTTCAATTAATTTCAATATATTGCAAGACAAGCTTATAAATTATAATTTTGGTGTTCACTCAATTAATTTAATCATGAACTTTTTAAAAAATAGACAGCAGCATGTAATATTAAACAGTAAAAAATCAAGCTATGTTATGACTGACTGTGGGGTGCCCCAAGGTACTGTACTTGGCCCTATTTTATTTGCAATTTTTGTAATTGATATAATAAAGCATGTTAAACACAGCCACATTTACCAATATGCCGGCGACACATGCCTAATAAATACAGCAAAAAATGCTTTTGATGCTACAAAAAACTTCAAACAGATATAGAAAAATTAAACAAATATTTTACAAATAATAAACTGAAACTAAATATTGAAAAGACTCAATTTATAATTTTTTCACCGAAGGCACAAATAAAGTGATATAGAACTAAAGAGAAATAATGAGTGAATAAAGCAAAGTGAATCAGTCAGCTATTTAGGAGTGGAGATAGATAATGAATTAAAATTTGAAAAATTTCTACTGAATAAGATTCAAAAAATGACTGGAGGCATTAAATACTTTTATCACTTACGCAATGTAATATCAAGCAATTATCATAAACAACTAATACATACTTTCTGTTTGTCTCATTTTCAATACTGTTCCTTTATTTTAACTAACCTAAATTCGAAACATCGTATGCTTCTATCAAAGACATTTAATTGGTGTATAAGAACTCTAAACTTTGCAAAAAGGCATGACGAAGCATCAGTATATCATAATAAATATAACATATTATCTCCGTTCTATCAAATTTATCTGCATATGCTATCTATCTTATTTAAATTCAAACATTTGCAAATATCTCTCCCTTTCCTTAATGACTATATTAAATTAAATGAGCAATCACAAAAAATTTTGTGGTTAGATAAAAATTATAATGGCTTTCATCACATATCAATTAAATTGTGCTTAATTTAGATTATGAAACGCGATTAGAAAAAAAACTATAAAAAGTTTAGAAAAAAAATTGAAACAATTTCTTCTAATAAAACAGTATATATTAGGGAACGGTAATACACTTCATGCATTCGAAACATACATCCAACATTGAGCACCTACACAAACATTCACTCAAACATTGATTATATAATTATATACTGTACATATTAATTTGTAGTTAATTGTTTGTTTTATTTTTTTGTAATGTGTAGTTTGTAGATTCTTGTATACATATATTGCGCAATATATTTGCTCTGACTCTTATCTATCAATATGCGGATTATACATGTATATTAAGAGACACAAAAAATCCATATGACGCAACCAAGCATTTAACAAAAGATGTTGAAAATCTTATTAGGTATTTTAATAGAAACAAGTTAAAAGTTAATCCTCATAAAACACAATTTATTATTTTATCACCAAAGCAATACTATTAATTATCTTGGTGTAGTAATTGATAGAGATTTACGTTTTTTTTTCATCAAAATGTAGGAAAATGGCCTCTGGTATTATATATTTATATAATTTGCCCAATATAGGGCAGTCCTTTAATCACAAATGCTTAACTCGTTTGTGCTAAGTAACTTTAACTATTGTTTTTTTATTCCAAAATATCACATCAAATAATCGATCATCACTAGCAAAATTATTCAATTGGGCAATAAGAACTCTGAATTATATTGATAAGCATAAATTAGTGAGCACTTTTATAAAAGGTGGCAATGTTCTTGCACCATTGTACTTTATTGAATATCAAACTCTTTGCATGATACACAAGTATGTACAGAATTCAAAATCTATGCACTTTCTAAACAATTATATCAAAACCAGTGATAGAAACCACAATTTCCAGATTCATTTTCATTTAAAACTTCTAAATTATGGAATGACTTCAATCTTGAAAAAAAGGAGCAAAGTTATAAACATTTCAGAAAAAAAATTTAAAAAATTTTATTATCCAAACAATCACTATTAGGAATATCAAACAAATTAAGCGCATGGACAGACTTTATTTGACATTTGAAAATTTACGCCCTTTAAGAAAGTGTGCATATTCTTAATTTTGTAAATATACATGTATAGTAGTTTGTAGTATTTGTTTGTTTGTTTATTTTAGCAATAAATTTGCTTGATTATTATTATTA
>CABFPE010000261.1:597936-609414 GCA_900660155.1 Hofstenia miamia
TATTATTATTATTATTATTATTATTATTATTATTATTATTATTATTGTTATTAATAATAATATTATTATTATTACATGTAACTGTTTTGTAGCATGAAAACCAATGCATATCCAAGAATATATTTTTCAAACTACTGGATAACTACACGTAGTTATGTGGGAAACATATTTGGTTTAGGAAAGAAGCTCAGATCCGGGGGTTTCGTCTACACATCGTTTGAGTCTATAAAACTTGATCCGTTTCCAGGCCTGGTTGTGATCATGTGACGACTAGCTCTCTCCGCAAGCACTCTTGATGCTCTCCTCAAATGTTTTCATATAATTTAATAATAGAACATACCGATACTAATTGTAGAACTAAAAGAATTGCTAGTGGAAATACAACAAAACCAGTCAGTCATGAGAGAAGTAAAATTACAAGTTCATATTTATAAACATAATTCTTGTACCAATGATATACCTGCTAATTTCTGCAATTCATTAAATTACACGTGTTGTTCTGCATTTGTTTACATCATTCGTCTAACTCTAACATGTCTGAACTCTTTAAATTAACAAATGAACATATTTTTCAGTCAAAGTTCGGCTAAGAACAATAAAATGAAATCTTGTTTTATGGCACTGCTAACTACAGGCAACGAAAATAAAAAATAAGGGTTAATTTGGGGTGAACACCGCACAACAACAGTGACTTCAATGCATTGCTTAAAAAATATGTTATCATTTTTCATTCAATTCATTACCTTTGAATTTGTAACAGCCAACAAGCATAATCTCAAATTATTTTCATTGAAAAATTCGTTTCGAAGCATGGTTCATTATAAATCAGCGGTGACTTTCAATGTTTTGTTATCAATTACAGTTCCATTACATTATGCATATCACTATATAGTTTGGTTCATAATATCGCAAATAAATTTCTTAATATTTGCTGTTGATACCATAGTCATTCTTAGACCCAATGTTATTGATAGTTCTGACATCTGATCTATTGATAGGAAATTCAAAGCAAACTTCAAGACAGCATGCATATTTGCATGCAGCGTAGTGACTCATAAGTTTGCATTCAAAAAGATTTTTGCTTCTCTTGATAACGCATGTTAACAGCCACTAAAAATCTTCAGGGGTTTCTGACTAATTTAGACTAATTTTGCTGTTCTGAGGACGAAATCACATTGATTTTGCTCTATCATCTCAACGTTTTCAGATACAGTCATAGGCCTACCTGACGAGCTATGCATATGCTAATACCAGAGGTTTTGAGTTTAACCATATTTTTCCTGAGGAATATATCGAATTACAAAGTTAACTTATCTTTCTAAACTAGCTGCATATGTGTATGCGTGATTGCAATGTTATTGATTGAATAGCAGACGCGAAAGTGTTAAATAAGTCAATCAAATTGATTCTAGATTTCATTGGTTAACAGTCAGCTGTATCCTGCTATTACTTTCAGTTTATTGATATGGCTTTGGCGCGAGGTTTATGCAGGAATAATTCAGACATTTTCTGCTGCAGCTGCGGAGAAATACCCGCTGTTATTGGACAGGAAGAACATCACAGGATTTGTGAAACGCGCCTACCAGGCCAAATTTAAAGTCATACTAGGTGACAAAGATAAATGCTGGGCACCGCACACAGTGTGCAAGACGTGCGTGGAATACCTCCGGCAGTGAACGAAGAGCATTAACACTTCACTGAAGATTGGCATTCCAATAGTTTATATGGAGCCGTTTGTCCATGCATCAGATTGTTACTTTTGCGGCATCAATACTACTGGCATCAACCAGAAGAATCGGCACAGCCTCCAGTACCCCAACCTTTCATCTGCTTCTGTCCAGTTGCTCAGAGTGAGAAAATTCCCGTACCAGCACTCAAAGAGCTTCCTGAATGCGACGATGAGGTCACTCTTGCAGACGAGGTAGGAGATAGAGAAGATGGGTATGAAGATATTGCCTCCAGACTTAAAGAGAAAAATCTACTTGATGAGGAGGTGCATATCACTTTCGTTTGTGAAGGCATGAGTACTACATGGGTTGTTTTTGCCAGGAGAAAGACCTTGTGTACTGCCAAGATTTCATCTGTCTTTCTCTTAAACTCGGTGCTCCTCAATACTATCCAAGAAAATGGCGACTCTTCATTGACAGTTGCAAGTGCTCTTTGAAGTTTGTGTTCCTCCACAAAGAGAACCAGCTCGCCTCAATCCCTCTTGCACACTCCACAGTTCTTGAAAAAAAATGAAGTAGTGAAGTACGACAATTCCAATATGAGCAGCACCAATGGATCAACTGTGTCGACTTCAAGTTGGTGAACTTTTAACGTTGTCAGCAGTCCAGGTTCATGAAGTACCCATGCTTTACTCATGTGGGACAGTCAAGGCAAAGCCGAGCACTATGTAAAAAAAGTGGCCAAGAGCAGTTATTACCTAGGGCGAAAAACATCATAAAAGAACCTCTTGAGTTAATGAAACAGTTCATGCAAGCTTTGGACAAGGATATTGCGTTTCAAAACACTATGATCACACTAGAGTGTGCCGCCGGAGAACCACTTGTGCAGGTGGTGAATCACTTCCTGGGGAACACGAATGCAGCAAACCACCCTGGACTAATCAGCAGTATGATAGAGACCCTTCAAAAACTCGGATGGTTAATGAGTATAAAGATGCACTGCCTGTTCTCACACATGGAGAAGTTTCCTGAAAACCCTAGAGCAATGAGCGACGAGCAGGGGGAAAGGTTCATCAAGATATGCGCCAAATAGAGGAGAGGTACCAAGGGAGGTGGGACGCAGTCACAACGGTGGATTACTGCTTGGCGCTGTAGAGCGACTACCCAGCAACTGCTCACACACGGGAATCGAAGAATAACTGATTTATACCATGAATTCAGAACTTTTGTATCACGTAAAGCTCACTCTTACACTAATATTATGAGAATTATGCTTATCAAATTTGATGGAGTAAATAAAAGCTGAATGAATTTGGATACGTTGACTTATATTTCTTGACGAAACAGCAAAATATCACCAGAGGTTTCTCAATTGATGATCCGCAGAAATGTGATTTCTCACAAAAAATCGATTTGTTAAAAATTTCTGTAGCAAAAAGTCCTGACATGATTGAGCAAAACCAATGTTCTTTTTAGACTCAGAGCATCAAAATTAGCCTAATTCAGCTGGAAAACCTTGGACGATTTTCAAAACATACGTTTTGTTACCCAGTGTAATATTACGTTTCATGTTGTAACTAAAAATTGCAGAAAAAATTTGGAAGCTTCTAAATTTAAGTTTATCTTATTTTGTTCTTGACATTTTGTGATTCTAAAATTTCTATTCTCATGTTGAAAGATACAGTTCCATAGTAAAAATTACAGTTCCATATTGAAAGTAGGAAGGTAATCAATTAAGAAGATGAGAACTTTAGGTTAAGGCAAGCATTTATTTGGTTAAGAATATTTCTATTATAAACACTGTCTTATATTTGATAAATATTATTTATTCATGAAACATGCTATTTCTATGAAAAAATATTGTGCATCATTTTAATTTAAAAAATCTCAAGGAATAACAATAATTCGACTTTGCTAAAATTGAATTTGAAATTTCATCCGAAGCAAAGTATAATAGCATGGTAAAATGATTGATCTTCCCATTTGATTGAGGCTTTCACAATAATAAAATCAAAGCCACTTTTGATAAGATTTTCGAAATTCTCACTTAAAATTGAAACTTTAATTGCTAATTTTTTATTTCCAGACAGTTCCTGTTATAATTTGAAATATTTCCTTAACATCTCTAGTAGACAAATTGGTATAAAACTGTGTTTAGACGTTTTGTATTGAAAAGATGTCATGCTTTCCAAAAAGGAATCTTACAATTTAAAATTCATCAAAATTGTTTTCATTCTTAAGCCTAATTCTATGCGATTATTCATTTAATTAATTCTAAAAGCCAGTAACGCACTATTGTTTACAAATTTGACATTGTTGCAACCCTTAGTATGATCTTGATGTAAATAAGAGATTTAGCCAAAATATAGATGATGCAAAATTTTTTAGAGAAGGGCTCTACATTTTTTGTTGATTAGTGTTGCTTTGATATGAGCTGCAGTCAACAAGCCGAGCTTGAGCAGAGTATTGGATATACAAAGAGCCCAAAACGAGCCTTTATTAAGCAAAGCAACTTTATAGTAGTTTGTTAAATTGATTTTCTTACTTTTTCATTCAATATGCCTTGCTTATAGAAATATTTTACAAATGTCTATTAAGTAATAGGAAGAGCTATGTAAAAAATTCCGACAGCGCAATATTTTAAAAAAAACATCGACCTGAAACGAGCCTCATTGAAAGATTTTATGTGGCGAGCCGAACTTAAAAATTTAGGCTCTTTGACAAGTCTGGTGTCCATGGTCCAATTTTCAAAATATATTTTATTTTATCTACTGGTAACAAAAAAAATTGTAAATAAACATAAGGAAGTTGGAAGTTAGCAAAATCAAAAAAGAACTTCGCATTGAAATTAAGGAACGAAATTTGGTCTTCCATGAGCATATTAATCTATTACATTTACATTATCACTAGTATAGCTGTCATACGTTATATGGAGTGAAATCAGTTACTTAGACTAGCTTGAGCGTAGATTCAATTGCATTGAGTCTTTCAGTTACTAGGGATAACTGTTGACAAACACCCTCATACAGATCATTTGTATCACTTTGAATCATATTTATTTGTCTGTCTAGTTTCCCACAGATTGATAATTCCGAAAGTTCATGAATATTTAGTAAATAAGAGTTTTTGACTTTATTTTTTCTAGAACAAACTTTTATTAGCTTATATAACCAGAAAATTAATATGAATGGAGGAGGAAGAAGGTTCTTGTTTTTAAACTCAACAACACCCATCTCATAGAACAGTTGATTATAGTAAAGATTCGAGTTATTCACTATTTTCTGATATGTATTTGAAAATATAGCAATCAGTAAATTCACCAGCAAAAGATTGACCGTTAACATGAATATAACGTATAGTATCAGAGCGAAAAATGGTCTTCTACTACCATGTTCACAATCTGAGAAAAGTAACTTTGATGAAAAGCTACAATTATCAGCCTGAGCGAAAATATCCATCCAGTTTTCCCCCATTATTATTGTGTATGGGCGAAAGATAATAGCCCAAGAGATATCCCAAGCAGTTTCAGAGGCACCAGGAAAAATAATTGACTGCAAACCAACACCATAACATGCAATAAAAATCAACATCACACTGGTAAAGAGTGTCAAATCTTTTAACATTTCCACAATAACGATAATATATGGTCCAATAACTGGAATGAGAATGATAAAATATAATAATTTAGAATAACACGAGAAAAGCGAGATAAGGTACATGCCAACTGCGATTTCCAACATTGACGGATCATTGGCAAATTTATTGTGCAGCACATATCCGCAGACAAAGAATATGCAGGTAATTAAATTAAGCCAGTTAATCAGTCGTTTCCAATACGTTACTGGCTTTAAATACCACACCGTTTCTACAGTAACCATCATAAAGATTTCCTCAATAAGTATGAAGAATATCACTATTAACAGGAGTTTTTCTAAATTCCCGGGTCCATCGCTTCTGCCAAAATCAAAAAGAAGTTCCTTCGACTGAATGATGGCCAACCAAATATAGAAGGAACCGTGAATGAAATACTTACTCTGAGGCGCTTTAAAAACTGTAGAGAAAATATTATACCATTTTGAAAATATTTTTTTCCCATGCACATATTGAATTCCATCTTTCGAAAAGTGCTTTTTTGATATTATGAATATCCCCTTACATCTGTATTCAACGGCATCTTCAAAATACCTCCAAGGAAGAATGAAAAACAGCGGAAAAATTGTGATCATGCAAAATAAATGAAGCACCTTTGAAAAGTTGGGCTCAATATCACCACTCCATTGCTCATCTAGAATACTTTTGATTTCTGAGTTTCCGAAAAATTTCGTTGCGTTGGCCCCTTTTTGCTAATTCAATGCAATTTAAATTTTACCATTGTTCAACTCTTAACAAAATTGTTGTCCTTAATAACCTATGCTGGTAAATTTGATTCGAAGCCGAAATTGCCATGTCTTCCAATATCTTGGTGGTTTTCAAAATTGTCCTTACTTGATGGGGGTATTCTTTGCAAAAAGACATTACTTTGTTCTGAATAGCTAGTCCATATAGAACTCCGTGCAATTTAAAATCAATGCATTTTAAAAGGATGCCAGTCAATTGAAAATAAGTATTTATCAAGGAAAACAAGTAGAGCTCTCTGAAAGGAAAGATTTCAATTGTGCTTGAGGAATATAGTATAGGAAACTTTCCTGCTCCAATTGCATCATAAATAAACATCCCTGCTCTGCGAAGATGTGGATTCTTCTCTGATTTCATCTTATATTTTGATAACATTGTGCTGCTTGCTGCATTTTCTTTTATTAATTTTTCATATAAAATTTCAAGAGTTTTGACTGTAACAAATTCCTGAATTGAAAATCCATTTTTTAACATTGCTTTTATCACCGGCGTTTGCCTTTTTATAAGAGCTGAAATGAATATATCTTGCATTGTGTCATTGTCCACATTCACATACTTACTCAGAGAAATATTTTCTTTATCTACAGCTCCGTATGTTGCTAAGTTTACTCTTGAGCGGCAATCTTGAACTACTGAAAGTGCAGAGTCTAGAATTGTTCTAGAAATTTGGTTTGGTCTTAAGATGTCAATAATTGCGATTCGAGGTTGGTTGTCATTGAAGACTTCGACAAATGTTTCAATTTCCTTTAAAACCTCTTGGAAATTGTTTGGATTGTCATCCTCAAATATATTCTCTCTCAAAGAATCATGTGCAAATTCATAAACTTACTCAGAAATTTTTCCTCAGCCTTTAGTCCCGTATGTTGCTAAGTTTACTCTTGAGCGGCAATCTTGAACTACTGAAAGTGCAGAGTCTAGAATTGTTCTAGAAATTTGGTTTGGTCTTAAGATGTCAATAATTGCGATTCGAGGTTGGTTGTCATTGAAGACTTCGACAAATGTTTCAATTTCCATTAAAACTTCTTGGAAATTAGCTGGATTGCCATCTTCAGCTATATTCTCTCTCACGGAATCTTGCAAAAATTCATAAATCAAGTCTGCGATGCCTCCACAGCCATTAATCACTAAACACGCTTGGCCCTGTTTAATTCTTTTATTCATGATCTTTAGATCATCTAATTTACCATTTATTAGAATATTTAAAACTGGGGTACACTGATCCTGAGAACATTGTTTAATTATTTCATCTTCAAATGATTGCTTTGACAACGTACTATCGCATGAGTTTGTCTTATCAATAAAGATGCATTGCATTGCGTGTGATTTGGATCCAAGTAAAATTTATTTTTTCTCATTGGATAAACTTTTTCTTTTGCATTGAAAACCTGCTTTTGTTCAATTTGAGACCAATTTGCTATCGCTATTGATAAATATGGTCAGCAGTGAGTTTTATCATCTTCATAAAGGTTGGTATTGCTCGATATCAATCCATTTCCTAAGGCGGATGTTATAATAATTCCTTGACAATGACTTGAAATATTCATAATTGATTTCCTAATACTTGCTTTACTTTCTGTTGGTATCATTTGCGATAAAATACAGTTTTCTGCCCCAGCAACTGTTATAATAAAATGTATTTCTTCATAAGAGACGCTAAATGAGTTCAATAAATTAAGGTATTCGATAAGAACAGATGTTGGGGTTGCATCCATACAGTGAAGATATTCACATACTGTAAATGTACTGTTAAAAAATAATATGCCATGATCAGCAGGTTCTAAAGCATTCTGGGTGCTTTCATGTTTTGCGGCTAGTTGTCCACAGTCTTCGCAAATTTCCTCCTCTCCAATTCCTTTGTGGCCGAACTCAATGTCATTGTATATCCTTGTGCACGCAACTTTTTTGATATTTTCCCTGACAAATTCTTTAGCCTTCGTACAGTTCATTTTGGATCTACGCTCTTAACCATTGTAAGAGGTCTTGGTAAATTGGCAACCAATGGCAATAAATGAAATGATTTATTATTTAAAATCTATTAAATTTGATGAGGGCAAGTCTTTACTTTCTTACATTCTAAATAATTCATATATATTTTAAATTGAATTTGATGAAGATTTATATCACATTAAGAATAATACAGTGTTGCAAATCAAATGTAAATATTAGAAATCTGGGAAGAAAAAGATATCATTAGTTAATATCTAAGAATTACTAACGAATCGTCGAATTAGTCCTATATATTCAAATATGTTGAAAGTGTATTTTTTTAGTCAACCGATTGGTTCAATAGATTAATCAAATTATCCTTTAGCATGAGAGTGAGAACTGATATGTTAATATTTCTATAGGGTTTTTAAATGATGAGCTGTCACTTATGGATACAACAAATAATGATTAACTTGTTATTATTTATATTCATTTTGAAAGAATAAAAAGAAGAAAACACTGGCTACAACCAGTACTATATATAGTGCTGTTTAATTTTGGACCTATTAGTTTCCAGAATTTCTTTGTTATTACCAGTAGGAGTTGTTATTTATGAGATAAAATTAATAGGTCTAAAATTGTATTTTTTCATGAGTTATGCTTTATACTATATTGGCTAACTGTTGGTGATTTTTTTAAAAAAAAATTAAACGCATATAACTCACCAACTAATAGATATATCCAAAATCTAAAGCCACTACACGATACAAGAGAGTACAATAATAATAATGTAAGAAATCCCTCTCAATATTTGATGCCTTCAATTGAAAATCAGTCCGTGGCTTTTTACAAGAAACAACTGAAGTTATTCCTGAAATCTTCTGTGAGATTGTCTAAATTTATATCCAAAAAACGCTAAATAGCTTGCGAAAGAAATTTAAATTTTATTTGAAATTGTTGGTTCGTATTACATATTACCAAAATATTAGTTCAGGTGCTATTTATTATAAAAAATAACAGTTGTCAAGGAGCTAGAAACTGCTTAAATCATTTAATATAAACTAAGAATCGTGATCAACCAAATACGTAATTTTGGCTTGATAAAAGAACTAATAATTTGTAAAAACACTAATTATGATTGTATGAGAATGTTAAGTAAGAAATCAAAAGCACTATCTCGCAGCAAAGTTTTCATCTAAGAGCCAAGAAATTCCATTTCCTAATTTTAAAAATGCATTCTCTATTTAATTCTCTGGCCTAGCATATTATATCTATATTATAAGCAGGGTGAAGTTTGAAATTTGAAATCCTTTCAAACTTAGATTTGCAAATTTGAATATTGTTTAATGTAAATTTGATTTGAAATTTGAACGTTTGAAAATTTGATTTCACGTTTGATATTTCTTAGTAATAATATTTACATTCAAAAGAAATGCATATTTATTAGACTGTAAGTTGTAATTCAATGCACATATAACCGTGAGGTAGGCTTAAACTAAAAACCACTTGGCAGATCCTACCTAACAATATGGAGTACATACATAGCCCATTCTCCATATACAAAAACTAATGATATTAATGTGCTTATTACATAGATACATTACATTTGTAGTAAGTACCCCGGCCTTTTTAAAAAATGTTAAAATTGATCAATTAATTATTCCAGATTAATCGGCAAAACAAAACTACATATATATGCGGCCATGATAGTCACACACTTTGCAAAATGTGTTCACTATTAGCTTAATTATCAAACATGCTAGGTGAAAAAATTCCAGAGTTATATGTAAGAAAATGCATTTGTACAGCCATTATTAGGGCCTCTCAGATGTTTTTGCTTAGAATATTTAACAAAGTAACTTTCATAATAATGCACTGCATTCAAAAATTTTAAACTTTTTTAATTAGTATTTAAAGAAAAAATAATATTGGAAAAATTAAACAAAGCCAAATTTGAATATCTTTAGCCTTCAAAATATTTATATTGAATCTTGAATTTTTAATTTTTCAGAATTTGATTTGAAAGTTTGGAATTTTTTAAAAATTAGAATATTTTTATTTGAAAATGAAAATTTGAATTTGATTTGAAACCTCTGATTATAATTGCGCTAAGTTTAAAATTGAAAAATGCTTGAATAATAGCAATAGGTATCACCCTGAAACATTCGGAAGGAATTGGGTCTTAAATTTTTTCTCAACACATTTTCTCTAAAAACACTTATTTCGGCTAAACATCATGTAACTGTCTATAAAATTACTGAACAACCTGCCATTCAAATTTATCTAAAAAAGTATGAATGAAATATACCTGGCAACCGCTCTTCTTTCAGAACCCCCTTTTACAGAAATAATTTTTCATTCATTGGAGGCCCTAAGTTAACTCTAAATAAGAAATGAGACATAATGTCATTTTTAAAATCAATTGGAATTCAACAAAAAATCTATAGTTATTCTTTGCAAAAATACAAAAAAATAGTAAACTGACATACTAAATTTCTGTAATCATTGCATTTTCAAACTTTTTCTTCCCAGAAATTTGTTTAGAAATAGCAAGACTGTCCTTAGATTACTGCAATAAAATCTCTTATCAGATCAACTTTAGAATAACCTTCTCCCGCGTGACTCTATCGAATTACCAAGGAATATTTCAGTAAATTGAATAAAGGTTCTGTGTAAACAGAATTTTATTAGGCTAAACCCTATTTAGTCCTACTGGATTTGCTCCTTGACATATTATATTTTTTGAAACATGTTCCATGTGGTTTCACGACATAGTTTCAACTTAATCAAAATTGCAAAAACAAAAATTATGAGCAATATTCTGAAATCCGTTGTTACAGTTTATACCTTTATCTCACAGCCTTATCTTAGAGCCCGTCCCACTGCAATATTTAATCCTAGTTATCGACAACATGAAACCTTCGCCAATCCTACATAGGATTCTTTCAGAAATTGACACTAAGTTAAATATGACTTAGTTTTCGATATAATGAACTCTTATTGCACTTAATATTTGCACTTTTAGTGACACTCTAATATGGAGGCTACCAATTGTCGCTAAAAGTGAAATCAGGTTTGGGTGGTGGAGACCCACCAACATTGTGAGAATCTTCAACTTTGATTTTTGCAGGAGAAACTCCCTTCTTTAAAATGTAATCAAATTGTATTGATCATTTTGAGAATGTTTGCTATCAGTATTCCTAAGTCTTTCATATTGATGTTAATAGATATGACAAAATTCATTAATAACATTAAAATGAGAAGATTTCTTAAATTCGCGTATTCAAGATTTTGCACAAATAAATTATATTCTATTTTAGTTTTCCTAAATAATAACATTGATTTTTTATTCGGTATGAAGTCTTAAATCGGGTGGAGCATAATAGTTAGGTATCAGCTGCAAATAACCGTTAACAGAACTCGGAATGTCGTCTATAAAGATTCAAAACAGCATTGACCCCAAAACACTCCCTTGTAGAACCCCCCCCCC
>CABFPE010000261.1:609521-636115 GCA_900660155.1 Hofstenia miamia
ACCCCCCCCCTAGTAACCTCAATTATTTGTGACAGAGTACCATTTGTATTACCTAACTGTTTTCTTCCTCATAATTACGACTGAAATAATTTTAACAAATGATTATCAAACCAAAAAGTTGCCAATTTATTTAACAGTATGTCATGAGGTATAGTATAATATTCCTAATGCATATCAAAGTAAATCCACAATTTCTAACATCGTTATCAAAATTTTTTTAGACCAAATGTTGCCGATCGTTGCCGAAGTCCGTGTTGATTTATCAGTTGATATAAGAAATAATAAAGTAATTATTTGGAAATATAAGCGATCGTCTTACTTGGTAGAATACTAATTGATCTACACTTTGTATCCTTAAGGCGATTTCCGTCTTAAGAATTGACAAAACAACATATTTTACGTAGGTCAGGATATAAGAACATGCTAAAAAAACGTGTGTATATACATGTATATTACGCAAAAAGGGAACGATTTCCTGGAATGAAATTACAAGGTAGCCTGTCAAATGAAAGTGCTGAAGATGAATTATGATGATAAATTACTCTTAAAATATCAAAATTTGAAAATTGCAGATCCTTAACACTATTCCGTGGGCTCCCAGCCCATTTATTCAGAAAAGGTTGGGTAAAACTACCCACCCTATTATCTTCCGAGCTAATTCTGCAAAGAACAATATTTTTATGTAACTAGATCACGATATTAAATTTTCATTTCTGGTGCAATGTTCACATTACTGTGACGAAGGCAGTAAAAATTGCGATTTTTCCTTGACAGTGGATGTAAAATTGCATTACTTTTTTTAATATTATCGATTTATTGTACAGAAATAGGTCAAAATTAAATGAAAACATGGATATTTTAACCACCTCCAATTATTGGCACCCATTTTTAGTAGCTAGATTTTAGCATTTTCGTCAGGTAGTTCCAACAAAATGTTCATATTTTCGGAAGTAAAAATCATCACTCCTAAAATTTAGCAGAAATATTCTTAATAAATAATCATTAAATTCAGAAAATTTAAAAAAAAAGATTAATTAATAAAATATGAAGGGAGTAGGTAGTATTACCCCTCCCTAAAACCGGGTTAAGTGCAACAATTGGAGGATCATCCTTGTTAAAAAATAATTCACCATTGTTGATAGTAATAACGGAAGAAAAATATTTGTTGAAGATATTTGCCATTGATATATATGAAGCGGATCAGATTTAAATGAATCAAGGTGCAGAATCTTATCCAGATCTACTGAATCAAGAAACCTTGCATGTAATTCACTGATATTAGCCTCATAGCTATGTCCAGGATTGTCAAGTTTTCTTTCCCTTGGCAGTTTCTAGCACGCTTGATAAATTAAGAACTAAGACCATAAGCAAAATTCTACATCTTATTTATGGACATACCTAATATACATTAATATTGCATATTTTTAATATTGCATAAATTACTACGCCATTTGTTTGGTCATTTACATATATATCACTAAAAGATGATGACAACAATTGTGGAAGTAATATGCTCATGGTAAAGTATGAGATTCGAGGTTTAAAGTAAGAAATTGTTTCTAAGATAATTTCATCAATATCAATATACGTTGTTTTTACATGGTCTGAGCAATGTAGAACTAATTCTAAAATTGATTTTATACAGTGGTAAAGTACCATTACTTTCGAAAGGAAGGGGTTTTGTGAGGAAAGATAATTTTAAAAGCCAATGCTGAAAGTTTATATGAACTGAAGAAGGCTAAAGCTGACAAAATTTCAGTTTTGTTAGTTATTGTTTACATATCATTCACATTGTCTGTAACAATAATTGTTGGTTTGAGTTAAAAAAAACTATGAACAATTAGGAAGAGGTGGGGGCTTTGCATTCTAAATAATTTCGAGTTACTAAATCTTCAAAATTTAATATTATCGTACTTAAAATTTTGGAGTTATGCCTAATTTAATGTAACTTTTTATGACTAAAAGAAACAAATCGATAAATTTTACAACAAATGAATTTTGATTGATTGAATTAGAAACGGCATTGAAATATTCTCTCATTGAAATATTTTTTGGTATTTCTTATCTATTCCAATGCTATTTTTGCAAATTCCAAATATGGTCAAAAAAACAAGATATCGGTGTGACCAACAATAAGAAATTAGTCAATAAAAAATCTAGAAAAGCTATTATACAAGCATTAAATTAATAAGTTATATTATTGCAATTTACATTAAAAAATTCTTAGCAGGCAAACTATCTAATGCATCATATTTTTACAAATGATTTTATCGTTTGATAGGTATGTTCAATTTAATTAAAATCGTTATTGGTTAACAGAATCGTTAACAACAAAGAAATAGTTTCAATATCAGACAGTTTAAGATGACTAAGTGTCACAACTAAAATACTGTAATAATCAAATGCAATTTTTATGTGAAATTTATTTTTCATAAATGAGTTCACGATTTATAACTTTATTCAATGTTGCATTAAATGAAAAGTGTGTTACATTTCTTTATTGATGGATTAAATGTACTGTTTAAATATCAATTTATTAACTGTTAGAGTCACGTAACAGTTGCAGATGCATTCGCTTAAATTTTAAACAGATGCCCCTCTTATATATCTAATTAGAAATATGACAGCATGCACTACAGTAAATCTGTAAATGATTTCATAAAGCAAAATTTCAAAAAAAATTCATGTACTGGATTCAAGCAAAATGACTCCGAAAGTGGTTCTCCCACTAATCAAAATTGCATTAATTGTGGACACCTTGCGATAGACCACCTTTCCGACGAGGACAGAAAGACGGAAACTGCATCACATGGAACATTACTTTTCGCGCACAAAGCAACTATCTGTGAATACCTACACTGTAACGATGAAACTCCTCCTTCATTGATAGTGGAATATCTGAAGCTTATAAAGTCCTTCAATGTTACTTTTGAAGATGTTAATTCGATTGTGACAGTCACCGGAGCAGAGAACTGCATTCTTTCTGAACTAATACCAAAAGAATGTAAAAGAATAATCAGAAAATCAATCTCTACAATTACAAATCACTGCCAAGGGATTATAATAACGTCTGCCTTAGGCAATAGTTTGCTCTCGAGTAATTCTTCCATTCAAGAAGACGATGATTCAATCTCTTGGCCTTACTTATCAATCGCAACCGCAGATTGGTCGTGTATTGAACACAAGGAAGTGTTTAGTTCAAACAATAAAGTTTATCCAAAGAGAATAAACAGCAATTATTTAGACCCAAATCATACTCATTGTTTTTTCATTGATCATATAGATTCCGAGTTTAGTGTTCTGTCTAAGCAAACACTGGAGGACGAATTAATTCGACGATGTAGTATTGATAAACCTGTACCAGTTTTAAATATTTTGGTAAATGGCCAATTGAAGGACCTCAAAATAATAAACAGCAGAGTTCAGCAAGACCAGGCATGTGTAGTTATTAATGGCTGTGGAGGAATTTCTGACTGCATCTATGAATATGTACACGGCTCACTAAATAAAAGCCGAATTAGCGAAATGTTCCTTAATGATGTGCAAGAAGTGTTGAAAGAAATCGAAATTTTTGTGGAGTCATACAAGCTTAACCAGCCGCGATTAGCTATTATTGATATTTTGAGACCCAGTCAAATTTCTGAAATGATTGTGGATTCTGCACTTTCAGTTATTCAAGATAGTCGCAAGAAAGTGATCTTAGTTGCTTATGGGGACGATGATAAAGAGAACGTTTCGCTGAGCAAGTATGCGGATATGAACGAAGTCATGATGCAGGATTTCTTCATTTCAACCCTGATCAAAAAACAAATGCCAGTAATAACAGCAATGCTAAAAAATGGATTTTCAATTCAAGAATTCGTTTCAGCTAATACCCTTGAGATTTTGTATGAAAAATTAGCGGAATCCAGCGTAATTATTAACAAAATGTTTTCCAGGTTTATCCTTAAACCGGAAAAGTATCCTCATTTAAGACGGGCTGGTAGATTTTTACATTGTGCGATCGGAGGTGGCACAATCCCGATTTTATACTCCACAAATAAAATTGAAATTTTGCCTTTCAGAGAACTTTATTTTTTTTCACTCATAAGCTCCTGCTTCGAGTTAAGTTTCTATTTATTTGAAAGGGTTGAATTTAAAATCCATGCCGCTCTTTATGGTGTAGCGATAAATAATGAAATTAAAAACTCCTACAAGGAATTCCCATCGCAAGTTAGCACAATAGCGCAAAATGCGGAGTCACTTGAAGACAAGGCAATATTGACGATGAATCTGATGACCCCAAGTAAGTTCTTAAATTCCACTGTTTTGCTTCGAGTCGAGCAATGGTCAAACCTCAACTGCATTGAGATAGCCCACCGCGCGAATGCAGCACAATTCTTTGGTAAAGCAGAAATAAAGCGAATTTTGGACAATTTGTGGAGTGGCAATATTCGACCTAATTTCTCAAAATTACTTCATTTATTTTGTCTACTTACAATTATGCCGATATTTTTAATTCTTCCATGGAAATATTCCGATGTCGACGCAGAATACCATTGCAAAGGAGTTTTTCTAATTTCAAAAAGCTCATTAGGCGCGGGCACTTATTATTATCAAAACAGAATGCTCTTTCGAAAGTGGTATTATATTTTTTCGGCTTTTTTTCAATCTCCTCAAACAAAGTTTTTCATTCATGGAGCGTTTTACATATGGTTTGTAATAGGACAATCAATCTTACTCTTGTTTGATTTCGGACCGCGGGGCGACCCGAGTAACTTCGAAACAGTTCTTGTTATGTTTACTATTTGCATGCTGATAGAAGAATTTCGGCAGATGGTAGATCAAGAATGTGATTGGTACCTAAAACCAGTAAAATACGGTAAACAATTCATTAATTGGTTGGACATCATCAACTGTACCTTTTTTATAATTAGCTACGTTATTCACAGAAGGAATTCGAAGAATATGGCTGTTTTGGACCACGTCCGCTGCCTTTATATTATCGCTTTGCTGTCATGTTATTGTAAGCTTCTGTACTTTATCATTCTTCTTCCTGTTATTGGGCCTTACATCGTAATGATAGGAGAGATGATAAAAGACCTTCTTCTGTTTATTGGTGTTCTCTTGATTTTTATCATTGGCTATGGAATTTGTTCACAATCTCTAATTTATCCAGGATCTACTGAAAATACATGGATTATATTTTGGTCAGTGCTATTCCGCCCGTATACGATAATAATGGGAGAAAATTGGATATCGATGTACTCAGATGCGATAAATTGCACATTTTCGGAGATTTCGCTGTTCAGCGATTGTCCCCATACAATTTTTCGACCCGTTTTTGCATTAATACTGTATGTTCTTTATACATTGCTCGTTAATATTCTGTTATTGAATTTGCTAATAGCGATATTTTCGAAAACCTACCAAAATGTATTTGACAACTCAAGTATGTACTATAATATTCTGTTTTACGAAATTGGAATTTTAGAATTTAATGGGAAGCCCATGTTTCCGCCACCATTCACCTTAATCTACTTTGTATTGACAACAATTGACAAATGCTGTCAAACTTTTTTTCCAAGTTGCTCAGTTCCAAAAGTTAACATTCACCATCAATCTCAAATAGCTAGCTGTCGAAAATTCGATAAGAAAATTGCGAAAAGACTTTCAAAAGAGCTTCGTGAGTCTACGAAGGAAAAGTGTCAGTGCCTTTCAAACATCTCTGAAAGACTTGCTGCAATAGAACGGGTCTTGGAAATTACACATGCTACTAATTTGTGAGTGTTTATTGCTGATTTATAAAATGTTTTTAACTTGTTTTCATTTTACAAAACAAATTTTAAATACCTTTTTTCTCAGCTGAATTAAACAAAAATTTTAGCAAATTAAACAAAGTGCAAGTAAATTAAACAAAAAGATTCCAGATCGCTATTTTAGCATTTAATCAGAGTTATAATAAAGATAACCAACTTAATGTATCACGTTATCACTAGAGCAGTGATTACTCCTTGAGAATAAATTTATTTCTAATGTTTCAAGTGCAAATAAAATGGAAAAAATGATAAATTCAATAAAAATATCAACATAATTGAAAATATATGCACCTGCTAGTTTTCTGCTGAATGAATAAAGAAGCAAACAAAAATACTCAATGGTCGTTTTGACACATGGCTGTTATTCTAGTGCTAAATATGTTAGAGCGGAATATTTTTTTTCCAGAAAGATTGATTATGAAAGTTGCAGAATTCGAATGTAATGTTTTGCCCCGCTTCTCAAATATACAGTGGAAGCAATACAGATAACATTCCGGTATTCTACGCATCTTTGCATTTCATCTATCCCAAATTTTCAGAGTATAAAGTTCGACCTTGAAGCTTTTCACTCATTTAGATCACAACAATTTAAAGTAACGCCTAAAAAGCGTTCTTTGTATTTGCGATGCTTGGGTAGCAAGACAAAATGTTGCAAAACCAACTTTGAACTGAAACAATTTACTGTTCAGCTTCATTTTGCGCCACCAAATCTGCATGCCTCAATCAGTTTACATTTTTTTATGAAAATAAGCACACAAATATCACAATGCAGCTAAAGTCTTAATTTATAATTCATCAGTAATTTGAAATTTGGGTGTTCATTTTGGACCACATTCTATTTATGTTGCTAGATACTACAATTTTCAGGATTTAATTGAATATATAGTTAAATCATGTGTTTGCAACATGAACACTATGTTATTTGATAACTTCAGATCATAACTTGGTAGACTAAGACAATGTTTGAGGAGTATACTTTTGTACGTTTGACAGATGTCTGCAAAACTTCCCAGGAAACGTTCCATTGTTGGTCCACTAATGGGCCATTCATGGATATGAGACACAGATAAATAATACTTATTGAAAATTGAAATCAAACTTTAATGTAATGCTTATGTTATATATAATAAAAAAATAATTTCTCTGTAAAATTGTGGAATTTTAATATTTTTTTTATTAGTTATGATTGGCAAATGAATGGCAAATGAGTGGCCATTATTGGCCAAGGGTGCCAGCAGTGAGCCATTGTTGGGCCAATAATGGTTGTTTCCTGGGTTACAATCAATATCTGTGAAAAATAAAAAATGACAAATTACTTACATTAACAGTTATATACTCAATCAGCATTTGCAAGCAAATCAAGTACAAACGTGTACTTTGAAATTATTAAAAGGGGTGTGAACATTTAATAATATGACATGGATATCCCAATTTTCAGTTGTTATTGTTCATTCTAGTTCTGTACAACTATATTTTGAATTTGAGGGAAGGTCATTTCAGAATAGATTTTGCATAAATATTCCTCTACTTGTACTTTTCAAAATTGCATAAAACCAGCACTCATCACTCAATCGGCAATAGCAGAAATTATTACACATAAGCTACCAAATTTCGTTATTAAATGATTTACTTTGATTTCAAAATCATTGTGTCAAACAAATATTTTTAATTTTTATGTTATTGCTTTTTATTTACTATAATAGTGGCTTAGAATTCATGGAATAAAATTGGTTTTCACTGAAAGCCATGTGTTAAATTTGCTTGAACTTTTGTACAATTTGCTTGAATTTTTGTTTAATTCGACTGAGAGAAGATATACTTATTGTTCTATGCGTCAAGATCTATTCCTAAGCAATTTATAAAAAAAATGTGATGGGTTATTTACCTATTTTTTACAGAGAGTTTTGATAATACAATATTGAAATTTCTAGTGAAATAATTTTATTGTGAAAGAGACAGTAATCATTCGCATGCTTTGTAGTTTAATCAATTTATACAAAAGCACATTTTACAAATTCATTCCTAAGGTCTCACAAAATTATAATATTCAATTTGTATTTTTCCTATAAAATAATTAGAATTTACACAAATAGTCGGCATCACTTGTATACATCAATGAACAACGTTGTAAAGTATTGAAAAAGAAGAGATTTTGCCATCTTGTGGTGGTTTTAATATCCATATTAATTCGTGAGTAATAAACGTCTAATTTTTTTAAGAAACATTGAACTATTTAAAAAATTCACTGGCAGTTTAAGATTAATATTAATTTACGCTTATGCAATGCATTTGATTAATAACAATTTCATAATAGCCATGTCCCATGCGATTCTATGATAAAATTCCTGAAGAAAATGGAGATCTTTGAAGGTAAGTTTTGGGTTAGCCTTTGAGATTCTGACCAACTTCCGAGAGTCCTTTTCGGTTACTTTTCGTGATCGTATAGGTCTTTTTGAGTGTTTAATGGTCTTCTCTTCATCAAAGCCCTTAACAATGCGGCCGACAGCGCAGCGAGGGCCTTCAGGAGGCGGTGGATCTGGGTAATGCTGTTGCTTTCCGCATGTTTCTCAAATATGAGTTTGTTGATAGCAAAGTTGTATAAGACATTGTTAAATAGAATGAAAAACAAGAATTAAATACATCATAGTCAATAGAAACCCATAGCTGTCTCATTAATTATTTCCAGGCTTTGCGTAGTGTCCTAAAAATCAAAGCGGCAGCATGCTTGATTAAGTGTTTGTGTGAATGACCCCAACTGTCAATCATATTAACATGCTATTAGGCCCGAAACATTCGATGAATATTTCCGCGAGGAATTCCCTTGATAATTCGTTGTTATTAAAAATAATCTGCAAACAAACGATTATTATTTACCCGGGCATAAAATTTCATAACGAACAAACAGTGTGAATACTTTAATCAAAACAAATTATCTCAGAAATAATAATCGGGTGTTTCAGGCCTTAGGCCGAATGCGAAGGACAGAAATTCATACCCCATTTTAATGTCATTTACATGATACTTGGCAAAAAATATTCTCGAGTTTTTCGGTTCATTTAGACCAACTTTTAATATAATCTACTTGTGAAATTGAAAATCCAAAATTGAGTTTTAGAAGAGTACATGATGCTAATGTAAAATTTCTAATGTGAATTATATTTTTCAATCCATTGTTTACATATTATATACAATTTACAATATTTGAGTTGCGTGCACTGTTGCCCAATAGTAAGATTTCAAATTTTCAACCTATAATTTCCAATACCTCAATCCTGTCCAACTCATGTCCATCCCTGTCTTTTGTCAAACTGATCTGCCTCTAAGTGTTGAGAAAAATAAATCTCTTAAGGCTAAGTTCAATGTAAAACAACTTTTATAAACCAAACGCTGCTTCGATAATTACTACGGGTAATCATGTTTTAGATGTTGATTCAGATCCTGAGAACTGAAAGCTTCCAGCTCTTTACACATATTATAACAACTTGAGATTAATATATTATATACTACTAGTAAAATGTTATAATTCAATCTTATTCACAATGAAAATGGGCGAAGTTTGGCGAATAGTCTTTCACTAGAGCGAACCTATGTGATTTGAATTTTCGCACAAGTCAACCCCTCGGGAATGTACACCCATTCATGAAAAAAATAAAAAAGATTACTTTGCGAACTAAAAAATTATTCTTACTAAAACAAATCACAATCAGTGAATTATGATAATGTGGACAGCTGCATAGTATGGGATAAAGCTAAGTGAGTCGAAAACTCTATCTCCTACGGAAATGTACTTCAAATATTGCTAACAGCTTGTTAATGCCGACTGCTTGTCTCCATTTTCGATGTCCATTAAACTACTGAAAAATTGCGAGAAACACATCGGATTACGGAGTGAAAACATGAACTTAACATAGACCGAACCCGAGCCGATCAGAATATTCACTATCCGAACCCGACTCGACCCGAAATGTAGCATTTGATTTGCAATATTTAACGACTTGGATCTCTCTCTAATCAAAACAGTCATTTTCTGATGAGTTAAACATAGCTATTCATTGGTATTACTTAACGTTTTGGGTCTTTTTAAAATCGAGTGGAGATTATTATTAGTAACTTTTGGATCAATCAATCTTATTTTTATACTCGAACCAGACTCACCCCGACAATTTGTTACCCGAACTCAACCCGAAATCCGGTCATATTTAATCGGGCACCCGATGTCATTCAGTAATAATCTCTATGTCAAACTATAATTTATAGGTTACATTTACATAATTAGCAAATTCAGAAATTATAAACTCAAAAAATTGTATTAATTTTTTACATTACACTTAAAATTTAAATTCCGTAATTTTTAGAATGACCTAAATCAGAAATATTGACAGCTATAATATTCAAAGAACTTGGAAATAATTATATTTGTTTGAGATAAACAAATGCTTGTGGACGGTTAGCTTTCGTCTCTTAAGCAAAAGTTAGTATATATTTACATTTAATTGCAAATAAATAAACATTATTAAACGCATTCTTTGAATCTTAGGAAATGAATTTAGATATTATATTAGCTAAGATTAGGGTTGTGATTTGAAATTGCTGATATATTTAATTCTCTGAAAATCCTTTTGTTTTCGTCACGTGTCATTCAGATAACTTTGTCTCTTGCATGTAACTATGATGTGTAAATATTGGAAAAGTCATGTTTGAAGAAATGCTATTCAAGTTCATTTGCATACTTAAGATGATTTCTAATTTTCACATTATGTTGAAATTTTGGTACACCGACCTTGGAGGTATAATAAACACGCGAGACAATTATTTCCTGTGAACCATTGTTGGTTTAATCACTTAATTTGTATATACATACATATATATATATATATATATATATATGTATATATTGAACTCTTCAAAAATACTGATTGTGTGCGAACATTATGAATCAAAATTCCTTTTTTCATAATTTTGTTATTACAGTTTTTTTCAATGCTTTTAATATAATTCTAATTATCAATAATATTAATAAATTTTACAGTAAATTACCAGTAACACATCCAAATCAACCAATTGTAAATTTTTGCTACATTAACTGTGTACGGTAGTTGATAGGGAGTGTTATTTAATTTAGCATTACTCCAATTAAACTAACCTAGCTGTAATTCAGGGAGTTTTCAAAAATGAGTTCTCTTCCGATTTTCTTACAACTCAAAAACGCGGTTTTAGTTTTTAACAAAATGCTGTCAGTACTATAGTAAAAGGTTATTCAAGGAAAAATACATCTTTAAGGCTGTTAATCAAGGAAACCAAATTACACTTCAACTTAACAAGCATTTTGGTGTTTGCTTCAAGATGGAACCTTTATTCGGTATAACATTATAAATGATTGCTTCTGCTGCAAAACAAAAAATCGGTTTCGGTTCGCTTTAATTTTTTTTAGTGAAAACCGTGGTTTGCCGTTTTTGGCATACCGCCGAGCACTGCCTACCTGCTTACAACGTGTGTTCATCAAGAATGGATATTTTTGTCGTTTTGCCTGCATATCTCGTTTTGCGTTCTTATATCTCCGAGGTCAATGGTATAAAATTGTCTTATCAGCAACGATGGAAATGGAATATTATGATATGCATACCTATTCCAGTGCCAACTAACCCGTAACCTCATCATCCCTCACACATTCTGATAGAAAATTTTAGGGGGATTACAAACTTGCTCAAGCAAAAATTGTTGCATTTTAGTAGTTCCAAATTTATTGCCCGAAGATTTGAAATTGTATACATTTTCATAAGAACTACGACAACTGCATTCCTTTGCACATTTTTTTGATTATGCTGTTCTATAGTGACTAAACTTTTTTTAATCAAGTTTTCGTTGTGGTACTAAAGATGAGAAATGTCAAATATTAAAAAATAACGCTTAGACCTGAAAAATGATAAGTAGAAAATTAAAGTGGGTAATAACTATAACATGCTCACCATATTATATTTGAAAAAATATCAGGCTAAGAGTAAATTTACTCATCATTTCACATAAAAATTATAGTTTGAAATGAAAGCAATATAGTTAGTTGTCAAATTTTTCTGCATGCCCTCCCCAAAGGCTAATTTCCTGGAAGTAAATTTTCAGATAAAATTCTGCTGTTTTATAGAGTATTAACTACTTTATATATTCATTTAAATCTCTGCGTTGACAATTAAAGTTTAACCACGCGCTCATTAATAATGTAATTTCAATTCACCTCAATTTTCGAAACTGTTTTGCTTCGGTGGACTTCAAACATTCAAATTTTAATCATACCAACCTCATTGGAGAACTCTGATTGGTTTCTTTAAAACGTTTGAAAGTAGTGCTTTAGTTGACTCCATTAATGCACATTTTACATAAGATATTTACTAAGACCATTGAAAAGATGCATGCAACTGGTTATTTTATGCACAAAATTGCTAGTGTCTAACTATTTCTAAAATAAGAACGTCCTTTCAAAGTTCAAGCAAAAAATGATAGTTTTTAAAGAAAATTAGTCTTAAACAGCATATTGCATCTTTAAACTCACAAACCATTTGTGAAACCTAGTATTTTGACACATCTATGTGTAAGTGTGCGTCTTTATTATGGTAACAACTTGTATTAATATCTACTCCGGTTTTTGAAGTAAATGAAAATGTTAACCTTTTCAATGGAAGAGACGGTGGTTACCAAAACATTAAGTTTCGTATTATGCCCAATTTCCAGTATAAAGTGGTCTAAATCACATGGCAATAAGAGCTAGTCTCAGCTACTTTGTTTCTGTAATTAGACCTTATTCCCGCTCAGGTGCACCATGAGCAATGTCAGAAGTCGTCACGTCATAAATGAGCTCTACTTTTGATACAAAATTTATATATCATATATATTATATCAAGTAAGAGCTCTGATTTGGCCTCAAAGTATGTAGTAATTTAGCATGTATCATGTCTTGAATGTTGAATATTCATGCCTTCGACGTAAAATAGATTAAGAGATTCCAGTCACCAGTTCTCCATTCCTTTGCTTGATTAGGATTTCGAGAACAACTTCTTTTAAATACTCTCTCATTAACTTTGCCATATCTTTGTCGTCCAAAATACAAATTGTGTCCTTTAAATATTTTCTATGAATAATAACATTTTTATTGAATCTTTAATTATGTTCTTTTCTAGATTATGCATAAAAATGTCAGCAATGTATAGAGCTGAGTTATTTCCCATCGGCACTGTAGATAAATGTCATTTGAAAATTTAACCAATAATGAGCAAAAGGTAGATAAATACAGTGATTCTTGTGAAAATATGATAGCTTCATTAGTCTTCGAGATACAAGAATTTGGATCTGGGTTTCGTTTTTTTGCAACACCCTGTATATATATATATATATATATATATATATATATATATGCATAATTGAAATTTGCATCATAGCAAATGATTCATGTGCCAGATTATTATAGTTGTTAAATAAACAGCGAATATTATTTATTAAATGAAAACTATATTTGATTAAAAGTTGAGTTAGGTATTTAAAAATTCTAAAATTATGTTCTTATCATATAATGTTATGATATAACATATTTCTAATATAATTATATTGTATTATTTATATACCCACTTAAACTTGGCTTTGAAATGCTGACCGTTTATGACATATGCATTCATTCCATATTTACAGAACTAGCTTTCCTTAATATAAGGCAGATATCTCAAACTGTTACATGCAATTATATATTATGATATCATCGAGACATAATTACATAACTACAAATAATTACATTTCGCAAGCGACATAATTGCTCAAATTAGATTAAAAGTAAATAATCAACTTTACTTCGTCAACACGAAAAAATACAATAATGGGCAGAAGGAATTCAGAGCTTTGTGTTGTCAATCTTTAGGGCTCGTTCAATCGCATCAAGGCGTTCTGATATGTTCAAAAAATCCTGATAAGTTACGTTTGGCGAATCGTCTTCATGAAGTAAGATCATTTTTCCGATTTGTTTGTCAAATTTGCGGCAGGCGGCGATTTGTGCTTGGTGATGAGCGTCAGCTGCCGGTTGCACTTTTGGTTGGGAACATAAGCCGACAAATTGGCATATGATTGTTTTTACAAAAAAAAACAAGGTAAACGGTGGTGGCATCATTGGTTTGTTATCAAATTCTAAAATCCCAATTTCATAAAACAACTGATTATAGTAGATGTTAGAATTATCTACAATTTTTTGATATGTATTTGAAAGAATTGCTATGAGCAAATTTACAAGTAATATATTTACCAGCAAGGTGTATAGCACGAAAAGAACAAACGCAAATGCTGGTCTGAATATTGTATGACTGCAATTAGTAAACAGGATTTCATCTGAATATGTACAATTATCGGCATCTGAATATATTGACATCCAATTCTCACCCATTATCATAGTGTAGGGTCGGAATAAAACAGCCCAAAATATTGTCCATGGTTTATCAATTGATCCTGGGTATAAAAGGGATTGTGAACATATTCCATATGCAATGATGAATATCAATAACACTCCGGTAAATAGCAGAAGATCTTTTATCATTTCTCCAATCATAATTATGTAGGGTCCTATTATTGGAACAAGGATAATAAAATACAAAAGCTTTCCATAAGACGCGAGCAATGCTATAATGTATAGACCACGAACAAAATCTAACGTCTTTACATCTTGGGGGAATTGGTCGTGTAAGATATAACCCGCAATAAAAAAAGCGCAGTAAGTAAGATCTAGCCAATTAATGAATTGCCGTGCGTATCTCAAAGGCCTCAAATACCAAAGAACCTCTTGATCTATCATTTGTCTTAACTCTTCAATTAGCATACACACTGTCATTAATACAAGGATGTCTTCAAAACGGCTTGGATCGCCGGTGGGCCCGAAAACGAAAAGTAACAGTATAGATTCTGCAATTACGAAGCAAATATAAAATGTTCCGTGAACGAAATATTTCGTCTGAGGTGACTGAAAAAATGCTGGAAATATATAGTACCACTTGAAAAAAAGTTTTTTGCCTTGTATGTATTGAGTACCCCCACCTGCCAAATATTTCTTGGAAATTAGGAATATACCTTTGCAGTTGTAGTCCGCATCTTTGCTTGAGTATTTCCAAGGAAGAATGATAAATATTGGTAACAGTGTAAATAAGCAAATAAACTGAGCTAATTTGGAGAAATTAGACCGAACCTCACCAGACCATATATCATCTAAAATACTTTTTATTTCCTGCTTCCCAAAAAATCTAGTAGCATTCGCCCTCTGTGCTATTTCAATGCATGTTAGGTTGAACCATTGCTCAACACGGAGCAAAATAGTTGAGTTTGATAGTTTGTGTCGATACATTAAATCCAATGTATCCATGGCTTTATCTTCCAAAAATTCTGCATTCTCGGTTAATAAATTTACTTGTCGTGAGAATTCCTTGTATGAAAATTTAATTGCTTTAATGACGGCAATCCCAAAAAGGGAACTGTGAATTTTAAAATCTACTTTCCCCCAAAGAAAGTTGCTTAATTCAAAGCAAGAACTAATTAAGGAAAAAAAATACAACTCTCGATAGGGGAAGATTTCGATATTTTTTGAGGAGTAAGGCACTGGAATAGGTCCACCTCCTATGGTACTGTGTAGGAATCTTCCAGCTCTGCGCAAATGGGGGAATTTTTCCGATCTAAGCATGAATTGAGAAAGCATTTTATTAATAATCACATTGCTATCTACTAGTTTTTCATACAGAACTTCCAGTGTTTCACTTGTAACAAAGTCTGAAATAGAAAATCCATTTTTGAGCATTGCAGTGATCACCGGCATCTGCTTTTTAATGAGAGCGGAAATGAAAAAATCTTGCATGAAATCTGCATTCAAGTCTGCAAACTTGCTTAACGAAGTATTTTTCTTATCATCATCTCCGTAAGCCACTAACACCACTTTTTGTCTACAATCTTGCATCACTGATAAAGCTGCGTCATTGATGATATCAGGAATATTCCGCGATACTAGGGTGTCTAAGATTGCAATGCGAGTAGTATTTTCTTTTTGATTTTTCGCAAATATTTCGATTTCCTTGAATATTTCATCGGGTGCACAATCTTGAAAAACATCTTTAATTTTGTTTGTAGTTAAATTTCCATGCACGTAGTCATAAATGCAATCCGAAATCCCTCCACATCCATAAATTACAACACATGCTTGATTTACTTGAATCCTTCTATTTATAACTTTCAGATCATCTAATGTACCGTTCACTAGAAAGTTTAGTACTGATGTGTGCTTTTCCAGAGAACATATCCTAATTAATTCATCTTCTATCGATTCTTTGAAGTTGACATCTAAATCTGTTTTATCAATGAAAAAGCAATGTGTATGGTTCGGATCCAAATAAAACTTGGTTTTTCTCTTTGGATAAACTTTTCTTTTTGCATTAAATATTTCTCTGTGCTCAATAAGTGACCAATCTGCAATAGCAATTGATACATACGGCCAAGAGCTCGAATCATCATCTTCTTCAATAGCAGGATTACTTGACAATAAACCATTTCCTAAAGCAGACGTTATTGTAATCCCTTGACAGCGACTTGTAAGTATTGAGATTGCGTTTCTAATGATTCTTTTGCTTTCTTTTGGTATTAATTCTGATAGAATGCAATTTTCTGCTCCAGTCACTGTAACTATGATGTTGACTGCATCAAATGAGATATTAAGCGTGTTCACCAATTTCAGGTAATCTGTTAATAATGAAGGCGCTGTGGTGTCTAAGCAATGAAGGTACTCACAAATAGTGGATTTGTTCTTAAAAAGAAGTGATCCATGAGTAGCTGGCTCTGTTGTAATTGTGCCACTTGAAACATGCTCTGGCAATATTTTCCCACAATTGATGCAAAGGTCTTCTTCTCTTAACACCCAATATTCTTTCGAAGACTGTAAACTAGCAGAAGGTATAAATTTTGAACACTTATTTTTTACAATATTATGTTTAACAAATTCACTGACTGTCTTACCGTGATGCATTGCACTTTAAAATTGCTGCCAAATACTTCAATAAATTGCTTATGTTGTTTGGCGCCATCTGTTCAAATTTTGAGAGCGATTCACATGTGGCTTTAAATTGAAATATATCATATATTCTCAAGGAGAAACTGCTATTTAATATGATCTTCTGGTAAGGCGTAAAGAAGCAATTTAGAATTAGTAAATTGTAATGCCACAAAGTGAGCATATATTGAATTCATTCCGTTCAAATAATTGTAAAATTAATTTACTTTTGTTTATCGTATATTTATAGAAAATGACGTGTTCTTGTGCACTTACCAGCGGCGAAATTGAGAGATTTCCGTCATTTACTTCTGCAAATAGAATCTTCCTATACCCATTTACAAATGGTATGTCTTACATTATATAAATGTAAGATAATTCTCTCAATACATTTTAGGTATTCGCATAAAGAAAAAAATAGCTAGTAATTTTCTTGAAAATTCAGTTTTTTAATTGAACATAATTTATTCAAATTGAAATTAAATATAGGAAGTATTTTAATTTGTTAACTGTCAAATTGTTTTCTTTCCATTATTATGTTCCAATAAAGGGGCTGGCCAACCAGTAACTGAATTTCATTTTCACTGTTTATAAATGACACTTGCACAATATCTATGCCTAATTCCTCAATGATGCCAATTATTGAATTGATTTACGCAGAAAGTAAACGAATTCACTACTTGAAAGGACGATGAGTACATATTTAGATGTGACCTATTGTTTTAATATAATCAAAATCCACTTCAAAATAAACAATATGCATAGAATCTTGTTCATTATTACCAAAATTTGAAAGGTTATCAAGAATCTTGATTTCTCAATCCAAGACAATCTATTTCCTATTAATGAAAAGTACAATAAAATGACTTCAACTGTTAGAAAATGTAGTGAAAAACGTACTTTGAGAGAATGACCCAGGAAGATCATCTAGGAAAGCAACTCAAAGAACTCAAATAACTCTACATGCACCAATCACGAACTTCTAGACCAACATAATTTTCTTTTAATGTGAATGATATTTTTAAAAGAATTCGTCAATATGCCTATGATAGAAATAGTCTAACACCCCTATGAAATGGGCAGACTCTTAACTAAACAAATTGAAAACTTTATTCTATCACAAACTTAAACAAGTCTTATAAAAATATTTATGTGCATCAATGGAATACTTTTTAAGTATATATTTTAAGTACAACAAAAGAGCAAATATATTCATAAATATACCACAAATAGAGTACAAAAATTGGAGGAATGTATTTACTACAAATATTTAATCAATGGAACAAATTGAACATACATATAAGAAGGGATCCAAATTCAAAAACATTTAAAATGTGATTAAAAATAATGTATCGCAGTTAAAAATTGGTTCTTCGAATTCTTTAAATGTATGACGAAATTATTTTGAATTGTTTTGTTGGTTTAAAGTAGTGATTGATTTGTGATTATTTTTAGTTATACCTTATGGTGAACTCTAATTGTTTGTTCTTTTTTTCTTTTTGTTATATTTTAAACTTATTGATGTAGTTTCATTTGATTCACATTTGGATAGACATTTACTTTTGTAAATATTATATAAAAATGTGCAAAGAGAGTAAATTTAAAAATAAAGCTGTTAAATATTAAAAAATTATTTTGTACCTTAATAGAAATACATTATAAATTCATGCGAAAAAACGCAATTTATTATATTTTCACCGAAAGACAATTAATAATTGCCAAGATTATATTGAGATTATAGTGATGATATAAGTATGATATTTGATTCATGTCCTGGGGTAAACTTACCTCACCTCGCTCATTTGATTATGAATTTAGCTAGCATCAAATTTAGTTTTGCTCATTTTGACAAGTTCATTGGATGGAGTTCGAACTTTGGATGATTTTGAAGCAAATCCTATTCCTTCATTGGCCTTTATTCTGATTATTATGGCTTGTCAGTGAGTGTATATATGCTTAAAGTGTATATTTCTTTAATCATGACCAGAAGAAAAATCAAGTTGGGCTATTATTCATCTGGTGGACAGAGTACACCTAATATTTATCAAATTTATACCTTACTCTAAGACGTCAGTAAAAACTGGGCCAATATTGAAAACTTTTTGAAAAGATGAATGCTTAGGCTTACCACATGCAAAAGGATAGACTGATTGGGTCACTAGAATGGAAAATAAGTATAGGGGCAATTTTACCTCACCCCAACCTTTTACATATGTCAAAAAGCTCAACCTAAATAGTGCTAAGAACCCTAGCTGTTCCCAAATGTTCTGTTTTCTTCACTATAGGCCTCTTTCCATATTGGTAATTCCAGCTTTTCTGTTATATCTTTTGCTTAATGGTACTATTGTTTTTAGTACTATCGGATCTACCAACTTTTTCAATTTCCATAATCTCTCTATTTCTTCTGCCACTGCGTTTACTTACCTTTCTCTTTGCTTTCTACATTCCTGTCTTATTCTTTTCTCCATATCTATCACTACTGTGTTTGACCTCCGTACTTCTATTATCTTATTAGTCTGTATTTAGAAGTCCCCGAATAACTTTACCTTCTCATTCTTTATGATTCCAGTGACTTATATTCATACTAAATATCTTCTACTTCTAACCCATGCCTACTCAAATTACAATGTATCATCCCCATTCTGTGTCAACTTTCACATCCTGCCATCAGATGATTTATTGTCTTTATTTCTTTTTTGCGTTGTCTGCATTTGTTACTTATATCAGCAAGATTGTGAAATTATTAATTTCGTGAAGTTTCTAAAATTGCAAGGAATTTGTGAAATTGTTTTTTCCCTTACTAACTACATAAAACCATTTAATTTGAGGGAGGGGTAAGCATGAGGTTGGGGGTTAGTGTTGGTGTTATTATATTATATAGTGTTATTATATTATATTATATATATATATATATATATATATATATATTACGTAAGGTTTTTATATTGAGAAGATATCTTCGCTAATTTATTAATGAATAAAATGATTTTAGGGTTCTAAAACAAACATTAAATTGCCGTGTTGCAATAATAGGTCAACTATACAAAGAATACATGTATTCAATAAAAATAAGGACATTAAAGAATATTAACCGCTATTATGCAAAATCGACATATTGTTATCTATTACACGTATTCTAATAAAAATGCAATATTATACATGTTTCACAAATTTAATAAATTACAGAATGGTACATGCTTAAAAATTTAATGCATTTTATAAACAGATATATGATAGACGTAATATTTTCAAATAAATTTAAGAACCTGATTGGTACTTACTATTAACCAACATCTTAAAAAGTACGGCATATTCTCTCATTGTAATAGTGACATATTTTACAAAAACCTTGCCGCGTACAAGCAATCAAGCAATAGTTCTGCTATTGAGTAATAACTTCTGCTTTGCAGATGTGTTTTCGCCTTTAACCGATTTCATTAAATGATCCATAAGAATTCCCAACAAACGGAGATCAAGGAAATACGTTGATTGTGGGCTTGGTGTGCAACCAAAACTCTATCTCGTCTGCTAGTGAATTAATCAATTAAATATGTATTTTTCACTCACAGCAAGCATGCTAACAGTGTGCAACTTCTGCACAACATACCGCACAACCACACTGATGTTTGTTAACCTGTGACCTGACAATATTGTTTTCAATGGATGCGTTTATTTAAAAATGTAATGCCCTGCAAATGTTGCCTGAATTCAACAAATTTGCATATCTTAGTATATGTATATAAACAATACACGTCCATATGTGTGCAAATAATACTCTTATGCATACAATGTCTGACATAGGCAAGTATTGATCAACAAAATATATAGCTATTATACATTTTAAGCACAAACACATTTAAGTTGCTGTATTAAAAATTGGACAAATTCTATACTGCTCTTCGCAAATTAGTTTGATGCAATCTACAACCACCATATTTACAGATTATAATCAATAATTATTGAATTTACAAAAACATATTCTGAGTCATCAATATAAGTATCAAATTCATGTCTGTGATACTTCCAAAAACAATTTTAGATTGCTTTTCATATCAAAAAATAGATTTCCGAAAAGATACAGTTAAACTACAAACTAGATATATAATATATAATAATAATAACTTTATTTGGTGAGCCCAGTGTAAGAAAACAGTAAATGTGTTTAGCATGTTTTTGTCTCCGATTGTGTTTTGGTGGTGCAAAAGTGCACTTCTAATTTTTTTTCTAGATTCTTTAAAATTTTTTTCTACTCTAATCTTGTTCTCGAAGTCGTTTCAAATATTCGAGACTGCTCAATCATAATAATGTAATGTTTAAATAATTATGAAAATATTGCTAAAAAACTAAAAAATAAATTATGAAATAGTTCAATTTCAAAAATAGTTGTTATTACAATGGGATATTTGATCAATTAAATATTCATTTCATAATTAAAGAAATATCTTTGAATCACCCTTCTATCTGCTCAATTTTTTTTTGCAGAAAACATGTAGAACCTCGAGCATTTGAAAAATTATAATTGTAGCATTAGTTCAATTGCTAAGCAATAAAAAATTACCAGTAAATGTCAGAAGTATCTACCAGTAAATTTTCAAAATAACTATGAGCTATTCCATATTTTGCTATTTTTAAACCTATTTGAGAAATCTTAATATATCTTAGTGCAAATTACTATATGGTAATTCTAAATTTCAAAATATATGTATATTATTACCCTATTTATCACTTCAGTATAGGAAGTTGATAATTAATATAGATTTAAGAATCTCAAAGCATCAATCTGCAGTTAATCCACTTCTAAAGAATACATACCATTTCTATTAATTGAATACATTTCATTTACACTTTAATCTAATTCGTTTCCTAAGAAACGATTTGAATAATCGTACTTAATTTGTTTCAATTGCTGGACAGCATCCGATTTCAAGAATTCACATCTGAAGTTCCTCAAGGTTCAGTATTAACTACTCTGATATTTTGGTAAATACTCATGATTTTGGTCGTTTTAGTATACATTCTAGTTCCCAATTAAAAATGAATTCCAATTCTTCTACATGTATGGGAATTAAAATTAATGATTTTCAGTTGATATACAGTACTGGAAAAAAGAATTCGGCCATCCATGATTTGTCATAAATATTTCTAAGAAATGGACGCCAAGAATGTCATAGTTATTTTTAAATTAGATTTGGTGTTGAAGAAAAGAGAAATTCATCATTATTGAGATATAATTGTCACTGTTTACTTGAAATCTCAAGTTTCTTGCCTCAATTTACTCGGGGGACCATGAAGTATAGTAGGAAGTCTGTAATGGCATGGGGTGCAAAATGGAAGTGTGGCATTTACAAAATTATTCATATCAATGGTTAATATGCTCGGATTCTAGAAAAAGAACTCTTGCCACTCCTTATAAGTGATTCAATATATCAGCAGGATAGTGCTCCATGTCATACCTCAAAAGAAATGAAAAATTTCTTCCACAATAATGGGGTTGCTATCTTTGCTGACTGGCCTGGCCAATCTCCAGACCTTAATATTACCGAAAATATGTAGAAAGATTCAAATATCGAATTGGACATCATACTTTTCATACTGTAAACGAGCTGTGGAGTGCAATAAAGAAAGAATTTCATGCAATTCTCAACAGCTTTATTGAAAGACTTTTTGCTTCAATCCCTGATCGCCTTGAAGCTGTTATTCGCTCAAAGGGACACTCTACAAAATATTAGAAAAGACAATTTTGTTGCTAAGTGCTTGTACTGCATCAATTATTAATTTATGTATCTTATTTTGAATCTACTTTTTTTTGGATTTGCTCACTTTGTAAAAATTTTGACAGGTTGCCGAATACATTTTTCCAATACACGTTTTCTAATTTTGATTAAAAATTAATAGCCAATTGTTATTCTACATATTTTATGATATTAGACATACAGATTTTCCCTTCTCAATCAAAATAACACTTAGTTATAATTCTAGGCACACTCTATCAAATGAATGTTCATTATTTATTCAAAATAGCAAGGTCGTCGAATACATATTTCCAGTACTGTATAATTCGGTCTCCACTAACTACATGTTCATTAATAAATCAAAATTTCAATTATCATTTGAAGATTGAAGTTGAGATTCGTAGTTGTGCACTCTTCTAAAGACATTAAGATTTCAAAATAATATTAGTTCTAACTTGCCTCTATCATCACACGGAATTGTCAAATTGCAAAATGGAATCTAATGCTCTTAATTAAGAAGAAGTATAGAATTATATATTTACTAGATCAATTTTCATTCTTATATTTATCACAGTTTTGGTACTCAAATGGCTCTGATTTTGTTAACTTAAAATATTTCAGAAAAATATGTGCTTATCTAATTAAACTGAACCAGTATATATGATTCCTACCAGTGATCTGAACTCAATAGTGAGATATATTTGTTCTTTATGGTAGTTAGAAGGTTAAGAGCTCCGCTTTTACAAATACTCGCAAAATATAGAAAACGGGATGTGAAGATAAAGTTCTAGGAACAGACTATGAAGGATGCATCTTCAATTTCCAATGCACTGATTTCTCAGTGAATAGCAGAGGCAGATTACAATGATAGCAGTCCACCTGCTAGTTTCATGTTCGGGTTTATTCTCAGCGACATGAATCAAGGGGTGGAGTAGGAAATTTTGGTTTAAATTTAGCTGGAAAAACCAATCAGTAAAATTTTGGAAATGTTAAATAAAACACTAAATAAACATTTTCTTTATTAAATGCATTGTTTTTTTAATGATTAAAATATGTAATGTATGATGCAGAATAACGGCAGATCTGGAAAGCTCATTCATTACACGGAATAGAATTAACTGAATTTGAGGAGCGAAGAGCTATGTACGCAGAAAATTTTGAATTAAAAAGGATTCCAAATGGTAGTATTGATACGTGCCGCCCATAATGCTTGATATTTAACAGAACTCGCTCTGGGCGTTTTTTGGAATTTCCAAATAAGAAATTAGAGTAGGTTTTAATAAGATCAACTCAATGAGAAAAGCATCCAAAGAAGAAATCGATAGGACAAATTCAAAAATAGCATTATAAAACATCATCAAACAACCAAACATGTAAACACAAATGATCAATATGTTGAAAGTAATTTAGAAAAATTAAAAACAACCTTTGTAAAATCAAAATTTGATGCATTGAGGTTGGGTTACATAATAATCGAAGTTTATTTGTCACATGTATTATGAGTGATGCGTTGAAATAAAAGTTTGCAGAAGCATAATGCATTAAATACATTTTTAAATATAGCTTTTTGGAAAAGTTTTAAATTGTGAGAGGTGTTAACATAGAAAACATTAAAAAATATTAGAAAAATAAAAATACTGGTCTGGTGTTGATCCTAATTTAAACGAGTGCTTTGAAGAAGTATTTCTGAATTTATNAAAATAATATTAGTTCTAACTTGCCTCTATCATCACACGGAATTGTCAAATTGCAAAATGGAATCTAATGCTCTTAATTAAGAAGAAGTATAGAATTATATATTTACTAGATCAATTTTCATTCTTATATTTATCACAGTTTTGGTACTCAAATGGCTCTGATTTTGTTAACTTAAAATATTTCAGAAAAATATGTGCTTATCTAATTAAACTGAACCAGTATATATGATTCCTACCAGTGATCTGAACTCAATAGTGAGATATATTTGTTCTTTATGGTAGTTAGAAGGTTAAGAGCTCCGCTTTTACAAATACTCGCAAAATATAGAAAACGGGATGTGAAGATAAAGTTCTAGGAACAGACTATGAAGGATGCATCTTCAATTTCCAATGCACTGATTTCTCAGTGAATAGCAGAGGCAGATTACAATGATAGCAGTCCACCTGCTAGTTTCATGTTCGGGTTTATTCTCAGCGACATGAATCAAGGGGTGGAGTAGGAAATTTTGGTTTAAATTTAGCTGGAAAAACCAATCAGTAAAATTTTGGAAATGTTAAATAAAACACTAAATAAACATTTTCTTTATTAAATGCATTGTTTTTTTAATGATTAAAATATGTAATGTATGATGCAGAATAACGGCAGATCTGGAAAGCTCATTCATTACACGGAATAGAATTAACTGAATTTGAGGAGCGAAGAGCTATGTACGCAGAAAATTTTGAATTAAAAAGGATTCCAAATGGTAGTATTGATACGTGCCGCCCATAATGCTTGATATTTAACAGAACTCGCTCTGGGCGTTTTTTGGAATTTCCAAATAAGAAATTAGAGTAGGTTTTAATAAGATCAACTCAATGAGAAAAGCATCCAAAGAAGAAATCGATAGGACAAATTCAAAAATAGCATTATAAAACATCATCAAACAACCAAACATGTAAACACAAATGATCAATATGTTGAAAGTAATTTAGAAAAATTAAAAACAACCTTTGTAAAATCAAAATTTGATGCATTGAGGTTGGGTTACATAATAATCGAAGTTTATTTGTCACATGTATTATGAGTGATGCGTTGAAATAAAAGTTTGCAGAAGCATAATGCATTAAATACATTTTTAAATATAGCTTTTTGGAAAAGTTTTAAATTGTGAGAGGTGTTAACATAGAAAACATTAAAAAATATTAGAAAAATAAAAATACTGGTCTGGTGTTGATCCTAATTTAAACGAGTGCTTTGAAGAAGTATTTCTGAATTTATGTTTTACTTGAAATCAGCAAGCAATGAAAGCCATCGATATGCAGAAATATGCATATTCCCATATATATTTTCGACATAAGTAGGCGAATTACATGTGTGTACAATAGAAAGATTATGGCTTGTTTTCCAGTTCCATGTCTAAATGGAAGTGCAAAGGCTAGATTATATGCAAAATCAGTAGAAGTACTTGGATATTGGTTTTAATGCTTTTACTTTACAATTATTAGCTTAGACGACACCAAAAATATTATAAAACTCTGTAGCAACGTTAAGAAATGTTTCAATACAGATAAATTAAGAGTTTTCCATTCGATCAGGAATAGAAAACTCTTCAAAATTATATTTATGTGCACTCGCAGCCTCATATAATTTGCATTAAGCAAATGCACTATAAAATTCAGCCAATCTTGTATTAAGAGATATCTTGTAAAAAAATTGTGCACAAAAGTTTAATAATTATAGAAAATCTTTTAATAATATTGAAAAAGCCTTAGTTAAGTTTTAATACTGAACTCTATTTTTGTTGCTTTGTTAATGGTTATTGACTATGTACATGTTTTGGCAAAGTGAACATACGATGATGTTACTTGACAATTATGACTAATTATCTTAATAACACTTAGCAATTTAATCTTTGAATTTTGCTTTTTATCTAAACAACAGAGAAGTCATTATTAAGCTCTTAACTGCAAACATACATAAATGATCAAAATTACAATCATACATAAATTCCAATTCTAACATATCTTTGCCTAAGAATAATTTTGGATCATATGAATATTTTAATACTTCAGTATCAATGTTGTAAAAATTGAAGTATGAGTTTAAACATTTTTGCTATATATATATATATATATATATATACAAATTTTAAAATATATACTGGCGTAAATACAATTTTTGCATGAACATGAAATGCATACATAAAAAATTAAAACAAATTGTGACTTTTCATATAAAAAGATGCTGAATACTATAAAAATCGCAAGCTGAGGGAGCTAAATACAAAAGTCATAGAATCCAGGGCCCGTATATATATATATATATATATATATATAT
>CABFPE010000261.1:636235-648731 GCA_900660155.1 Hofstenia miamia
TGTATATATATATATATATATATATATATATATGTATACTACTGAGTTTTACATATGTATGTTGTGGGTTATAACTACTAAATATAACTAACTACATTAAGTGTTCTTATGTATAATAATCTCGTTGCAAAAATTTCAGAAGTAGAAAAAATATTTCCAAAGGCTTACATAGACATAAATTTGGCTAAATATATGAGACAGAAACGTCTTTTGGAATGATTTTGAGAAAAACATCCCTTGCGTTAACAAAATTAAGAAAATTTCGTAAATAAATTAATTTAAATTGCATATGTGTACAATAAAATGCCAGTAACATTTACCTAATAATTTACTAAGTGAATGCCGTTCTTAGACATTTAGTTTTTAATTCTTCCAAAAATTTGTTAATGGTTTTATGTCATTAAGCACTGATAAGACTGGTAGTACAATATAATACTTACGTGTACGGAATTGGGCTTCAAAATATTTACAATTTGTTCAATATTATTGTATTATGCTTACAAGAGACAATATAGCTGTTGCATTACTTAGACAACTACTTTTAACAGAAGTAGTTCTTTACAAACAGTGTACAGAAAGAACCACTGGTACATATTTCGTGATAGACTACTATTTGAATTATAAGTTAATAATGAATGAAACGACATTGCTAATTAAAAATATTTCTTAAAATAGAATATATTTCGTCATTTTTTCATACTAGAGATCTTGGTTTATCAATCTTCTTGCAATAAATAAATTAACAGTATGGTGTATCCCTATAGAGTCCCAATCACCACACAAGTTGAAACCGCCAACATTTATGACAAAAAACCTGTTTATTTAGAAAATTTGGTTTTTGTTCATTGATTGATCACAAATATATTATCACAACTAAGAAGTTAAAATTTCATGCAAAAATACTAAGTGATGCATTGTATATTTTATTAAGCAAGAAAATTCGAAAATGCAAATCAAATCTCCTGATTAGGCCTTTACAATCAGGCAAGAAAGTTAAGGAGTGGATCCTCATAAGCTTTGAGAATTTAAAATGGAAAACTATGCGATGTGGCAACCTAGAAGTTATAATCCAAAAAATTTTTATATTGTGGGTTTGGAAAAGGGATCTAATATTTTATGTATGAGTTTCAGTTTTTTTCAAAAAAAAAATTTTTAACAGTATCCAGAGCTCTGCCATAGTATCTAGCGCCCTCATATAAGTATATATGTTTTTTTTGTATCCAGCGCACTAATGGCTTTGTATCCAAAGCCCGCATATATATATACATACTGCATAAATTACGGTTATTTTTAACTATATGTAGATCTTATATGCTTACGCTTACAATAGCATATATTTTTCTATACTTGCTTGATAAGCATATGATTAAGCGTGTGGATAGCACATTTGTGTTCTACTTTTACCGGATAAAATCTAGTTTTCGCCTAAACTAAACCACATATTTTTAGAACTAGTAAAATACAAACAATAACGTAGCATTTACGCAGTGGAAGTAGTGAAAAAGGGCTAGGTGTTTGTGGTTTTAAGTGATCCCTGGCAGATTAGCCACCGACAGAACTGTTTGACCAATTGGCGCTGCTTATCACGTGGAATATTTCGATCTCTCATTGATAAAGAACATTTCGTGATAAGGTACATAAACTCGTTTGTTACACACACTCGCTGCCATCCATGTTTTCAACAGGATATGGTGCTCCGAATAAAGGTATTTGTCACTTTTATTAACAGTGAAATAAACATTTCAATACATAAACTGCTATATATATATATATATATATATATATATATATATATATATATGCAATAAATGTAAGCAGTTGAATCATCCATATCCGGATATATAATCAAAAGAATATTCTTTACAAATTTCCCATTAGAAAATTTTGCCAAAGTTCTTGAATTTTAAATGTATATAAACGTATACTAGATGTATGCACAATAAGATTATCAGAAAAATTTAAAAATTTACGATTCTTTATATATATATATATATATATATATATGTACATTTCTGCACTAAGTAATTTATGAGGTTAATTTCTCGCTGCAAGTATAAAATCAATATTTATGGCTATTCATAATGTTAATATAAAAAACTCATTACAAATAGTTTTATAAATATATATATAAAGGTAAACATATATATATATATATATATTTATACCCATCTAATTATATGAAAATAAATGTTCAATTATAAAATGTTTAGAAAATCATCAGTCCCTTGTACGCTTTGGAAAATATCAGTCATAAAATATTTCAACTGGTGGTTTTGTACACATAACTTATAAATCCTGCATATGTTCTTAACATGTATATGTACAGGTGACTGTTTTTTTCAATATGTGCAGAAAAAGCAATAATAAAATCTACTTATGAAAATTCTTTTATTTTGAAGTTTGTATTTATTCAAATAGACAAATAGATGAGCATTTTTTGGAACGCATAAACTTTTGAACATTAAATTTTGTGTTTGGAATTTCTATAATTCCTTCTTTTCAAAAATATTTACCACAGACTATAATTGAACAAATGCATGCCTGTTGTTGCGGTTTGTTAGAATTTTATTGACAGGTAGTGGAAAAATAAATTTGGTGAATAATTCACATACACTTTTAAATAAGCAATGCGCATGGGTGAATAGCTTCTGACAAATATCAAATCTGTTCTAAATTCACTGAATTTTACCAAGTCTGTAATGATGAGTTTTATCGCATATTTGAATAAAGGCAGTCTATCGTAAAATTCGGAAAGTTCTCATTTCTTAAATTATAATATTGTAACTGATTTCACAATTAGCACAATTAACACAATTTCAGTACTTACAGATGAAATCGAAATGCATAAATCATTTATAGTAATTTTTCCTATACATTGTCAAATATCGATTTGATATTTAAATATTTCTATTTATAGGTAGAATTTTGTATTTAGGGCCTTACAGTATTACTCATTATGTTTAAATCTACTAATGCAAAACACGTGATTAGCCTTTGAGGTGTGAAAACTTATTTATTAATTTATAAATCAAGAATTATGAATAAACTTCTGTACAACGTAATCTAGGTTCATATTTTTACGATTTTTATATTTGGCAATGCTAATTCTTAAAAAAACTTTTATTATAAGCAGTATTATCAATCATAATTCTGAACATTAACCAGCTGGGTAAGCATTCGTGTTTGGTTGGATTTTTCTACATATATTAAAATATTATTTTCATTAGGGAAAGCTATAGTATTTAGTGAGCATAAAATTAAATAGAAGAATTTTTTTAATCTATTTTTGAACCAATTTTGCCTTTAAATGGTTGCTTTTTAATCAAAAAACATTTTATTTTTATAAAATTCGTAATTGGTTTACCCAAGCACAATCTTTAATCTCAAAAGATTGTTAAAGTTAAATTTACAGTAATGATGAAGAAATGGATGATTTTTTAACACTTCAAAATTAAAATATATTTTTCAAACATTTGAGTGCAAAGAATCATGTTAATATTATTTAAGAAACTTGGGTTATTGAGAAGTACTTAGTTCATAGAAAATGAAGCATTTTTACATTTAGAACAATTACTAAAGCAATACTATTAATCTGAAGTAAGTTTTGTTTTCTCATTATTGAATGTCTCAGATTAAATTAAATTGTAAGGTTCAACTACATTAATGGTTTATACAAATTCAGCTGCCTATTACCAATAATTTATTTAAGAAACATAAGCATATCGGCCTTTCAAAGCTACAAAGTTTGTTCAGTAAATATTTATTTGCAGTAAGCAGCTCTGCATCCAAATGACTACGCAAAGCTAGATATTTTTGTAGAATTTCTCTTGCACTTTTGTGTAAATTAGTTCCTGCACTACGCATAGAATATACATAATAATGTGCAAATTTTTAAGAATCTTTTAGACTTCCCACACCAATCAGCTCTGGTCTGCTTCCTAGAAGAGATGAGCACGGTACAGGTTTTTTGACATTTTTTACCGCAAACCATCGCAACAAATGAAATTTTACCGCGGTATACCGCAACAATGGCTATTTTTATATTCGCACAAAAATATTCATATTTCTGAATTATTGTTTTAGGATTATGGATCATTCGTAGAAAAGCTTAAAGACAATTTCTTAGGGGTTTTGTGATTTCATTCAATTTTTAGGGTAGCATCAAATTTTCAATGAAATATGTAAAAATTACTTTTAATATTTTGTATGTGAAATCTCTTAGTTTTTCTTCAGAAACATTTTTTTGCGAAATACTTTTTAAATCTTAAGATTAAACACATTATCTGTATAACTTTTATGCCACCGCAGTTTGCTTTAATTCTACCGCTAACCATCGCAATTGTGTAAATAGCTACCGCGATATTACCGCACCGCACTCATCTCTACTTCCTAGCTTGCCTAGTTGCATCTGTAGACAATATTTTCATACTGTGTATAAACCACGTAGAGTTACACATTCTTACCGAATACATATCTGTGAAGCACATGTTTATAAGCCTGGTTAGCTACCAATTGCAAAGTTATCACTAAATTGCTATTGATTGCTCATTGGTAAAATTTTCATATGTAATCGTCATTAACTATTTGGTCATTAAAAATCTGAATCTAGCATATTCTGCTTTATTCATTACATTATATTGTATTGGCTGTATGCATGTGATACATATATATATATATATATATATATATATATATATAAATTGCGGCAACATAAATTTGCAATAAACTACAAGATCAATTAAATTATAAATATGATATGCATGCAATTAAAATATCTTTATCTTTGAACTTTGCTGATTATTAAGTAATTGCTCGTTGTTCTTAATGTAAAGAGCTTCGATTATTTTTAAATCCTTGGTTCTTTTTAAGATTTTTTATGCTTAGTTGATGTTTATGCAGAAATATTTCTGATTATAAATGTCCCTTAATGTGTTCTTTTGCTATTGTAATTAGATGAAGTCTTGTTTCACCAATGTACGATTTTTGACAATCTTCTCAGTTATATTCATAAACTACAGATGAAATCAAGTCTAATTCGAGAGGATCCTTATTTTTGATGATAACAGATGTTCTTAATGATTTGCAAATTTGTGTTATGATGATATAGATCTTTGTTAAGCATTTTAAGCTTTGATTTTAGGGTTCCTACAGTAGTTTCAATGTATGGCAATTTCCATATAGATTTTTTCATGCTCTTGATTTTATTTTCAAAGATGTTATCAGTCTTGGAGCTAGGAGGTGTTTAAGTTTGTTACAAATGCATCAAGAAAATTTAATTGGCTATTGTGTTCTTGTTCCATTGTAAATTTGCTTTTCTTCAATATATTTATTTAAATTTCCAAAAAAGTTCTTCTCACTGCTTTTGTTAGAAGAAATGGCAAAATGTCATCGACATATTGAAAATAGGATATGAATTCATCATTTTTAAATAATGACTCGATGATGTCCATGGCAAAAGCAGCCGTTGTTGGCCCAAATGATGAATCACTGCCATACCATCAATTTGCTTAAATATTTTTGAGTTGAATAGAAAATATGTGCTATGTGAAGTAAATCTTTCAATATTTTCAGAGAAATATCCAGTTGATACTCAGGAATAGTGGCAAGGATATGATTGATTGTTTTATATATATATTTATATATATTTTTAGATAGACAAATATACATTTAGTTAGCAAATGCTCTGCGCATTTTCGTCGGATGGCTTAGCTATTTCATCATTCTCATTAGCTCCTTTAGGTTTCCCTATAAATTTTTTTTCAATTATTGTACACACTTTGACTTATTAAAGGGCTTTATCTCTAGGAATAGCCAAAAAAGATTGAATAAGATTTAACCAAAATAGTAACAGAGTTTATTTTTTCACTATTATTGAAATCAGAAAACCTAATAAAATTGAATATGATGAACTGAAAAATAAAGTGAAATCAGGATTTAATGATTACATAAAATACTTTATCAATGGTTAATTCACACGTCTATAACTTATCTAAATGGCTTGATGATAAATTAAAGTCAATTATGAGTAGAAATTTTATTCTTACTGATACTAATCAATTTATAAATTAAATTGAAGAGTGAAACATTCATTCCTATATGACTAGTTACGATGCAAAAAGTTTGTTTTCAGCAATTCCAGTCTGGAAAACGATTAATCAGATAACATCGATAACACTTGAATTTCCTTTTTCATTTACAAATGAAACAATTCGAAGGCTTTTATTATTAGCTTCATCAAACATTTAATTTCTGTTTGAAAATGAACTGTACAATCAACATTATTGGATGGCGGTGGCATCTCCATTAGGCCCAACTTTTGCCAACTTCACAATTGATTTAATCGAAAAGATTTTTTTAACCTAAGAACGTCTGCTTTAAAAAACTTACAAACACTGGATTTTACATACCATTTTAATCATATTTTGATGATAAATATAAACATTCAATTCCTAAAAAACGTGTTGAGAATAGTTGTTTTACTATCACTATCATCAAATTGCAATGTATTTACAAAATCTTTTGACGAAACACTTGAAAATCTAAATCTAATAGGTACCCCGAAAAGTTATTGCAAAATATCTCAAAAGAAGCTCTAAACATCATCTTCATTAGAACACAATTCGAGAGAAAACAAAAACAATATATTTTGGCCTTTTAATAAACCATAAAAGGCACGTCTTAAGAAGTTTTTATATAATTTAAATACAAAGCTAAGGAAATCGAGAATGTTTACAATAAAAACAAAATTTTCAGTGGAATCTCATTTGCTTGCTTTAAACCTTAGCATCATATTGTGAATATCTGGTTACGCTAGGATTATTCCATTTTAAAACATTTCCCCAAGTCTAGTAAGAAATTTGGAAATCCTTGAAAATTGACACATCTATGGCTGAAATTTTCAAATTATGTCCAAATCTAGTGTTCAGACGACAAGGTGGTTTAAAGCCGATGGTTGGCAGCAACATACTTAAATCATTTGTTTTCTGTAGATAGACTACGCAAGTCTCATTGTAATCTTTTCAAATATTAGACAACTTTATTAGTTTGCTATTTATAGGTGCTTGAGCATTATTGATTAAACCATTAAACATTGTAAAACATGTCTAAGTTAACTTGCAGTAAAAATTTCGTCTTGTTTATTAAGTATTGTTGTGCACTACTGAGCCTTGCAAATTACTTTATTTAATGGTAGAAAATTCATTCCATGGACACCTTGAAAAACATGTGTATTAGGTTGTTGAGTCAATTTGTCACTAAAAAAGGTGGCTTTATAATTAGCCTTAATTATGTTGTTATAATTATGCAACTTAATAATAGTATTATATATATATATATATATATATATATATATATATATATATAGAACCTAATTATCTGCAAAGTGCTACTTTTTTTATCTACTAAGAAGCTTGCTGACCAACTTTTTTAATCAAAACCTGCATCCTTTTACAAGAAAGGAATGATGAAAATTGCAAAATTGTAACGGCGATTTTTTCCCTTGATCAATTTCTAGATTTCACTCTGTCGTACATTTACATACAAGTTTTAGCTAGTTTTGGTTTGATTTGATTTTGTATAGTAGTGTAATTAAACACACGAATTAACCCGACAACTTAATATCTAGGAGCTATGGACAGTCAGTATCTAAAATGTGTAGTGAAAAGTATTTGAAAGCTGCTGTTTGTGCAATAAGTTATATCTTTTGAAATAATATATATCTCCCCAGTTTATATGCCTACTATTTCTCCTTGCAAAGTAGTAAAATCAAGTAGTGCACATGAAAGCAGTAATTTTTACTACTTATAGTTGGAAACACAGTTCTGAATTACAACGTTCTCATGAAATGCTTAATAATCAAGAAAATTCTTTCAATTTTAGATCCTTCCAATTTTCATTAAATTAGTTAGCAATGTTGGATGAAGTCTCTAGCTATATCTTCTACTAAAATATAGTTAACTATGGTTTTATATCGAAAACATGTCAATGACGATGTGTTTATCGCAAACCGGTTAGCACAGGGTATAGAAGAATACCAGGGAAATCAAAGTTCTTTATGTCTCTCTGTCTATTAATGTTTCATATCAAAATTTAATGGAATTATGCTATCAAAATATTTACAATAGCAGACTACTGTTTACTAAAACTGTAAACAGTGAAATGTATTTGGTTGTCTTATAGACCGTGTTTGTTAAAATGGTGATCTATAGTAATAAAAGAAATAATACCATGTCACCACATTTCCATGTAAAGTATGCATGACCAATGTTTTCTAGGTATTCAGATCAGCTCAAGAAATCTACTGATCGAGGATCAGATAATGTTGCTATTTCTACAATTCTACGTAGCAAATACCGTAACAAATAAATTTCACGTTTCTTTGAAATTCAATAATCTTTAACTAGTTCCTTAACACCAATACTCTTTCTCCCTCTACAAGATGAAGAATACTTATTTATGATTTCAATCTTTAAGTCTAAAGTTCTTTGAACTGTTGTTTCATGTTTTTGCTGTGTTATTTAACAAATCTCTGAAATAGAAGAGCTCTACGACATCGATACAAATATAAAAACACCATTTATTAATCAACGATTTTTTAATCAATACCTAATGTCAATATAGTATTTCTTAAAGTTTCTTTATAAGTTATGAGCATGTGTGGTTTTGAATGAATTTTAACAATATTTTTAACTGGAATAAATTAAAAGTATTTCTTACATTAAGGAAATTATTTAGCTTATTTTAACCTTTCACATGGACCCAAGCGCTCCTTTTCCATGTCATCGCTCAGCACCGATGGTAGCGAAACGGCAGACATCAGCAATAACTTCAACTACAAGTAAGATTTTATATTGTTTTACATTACAATTTATCCATTTAAGTCTCACTACAAAAATCAGAATTAATCCCCAGGTACATTGATAGATAAAGAACGCGTACGCAGTGAAATAATGGGAAACATTTAGAGACATAAAAACGAACGCTCAAATACCGCATTTGAAAGCCGAATTCGTTAGTCAAGTAAACACAAATATTGTTACAATCTGTAAACCATAGGAATGCATACAAAATCGGCTGTTGATTTGATTTCTGGAAAACGTTTACTCTATCAATAAATATTGACTTCTCAAGCTAAAATGAAAACATTGGCAATCTATTTTAGTAACTTTCTTAAATAATCCATCAAAATTTCTTATTATAAACATATTGAAAATGTTCGATATTTCGAATATATATTTAAAAGTTCGATAAACATGAAGGACTACTCAATTTATATGTATATCATTTTATAGCGTATTTCATATCTAGAATCGGATTATATCGTATCGCATCTAATTCAAATCAAATTCCTTTTTGAAAAACAGGAGTCACATATTAATTTTTTCTAGGCATACACTTAGTAAAAGTAAATATTTTTGGATCGAGCTGCTTAATTCTATTGGGATTTAAATTATTCATATCAAAGTGAAATAGCTTTTAGTCAATGTATCAGTTAGGATATACACTAGCACTTCACTACAAAATTTTAACTTTCAATTTCAAAAGTGTTTGAACCTTTTATTTCCACCGTAATTATGTTGGAGCTTTGTTATCTTTATAATTCCAAATACAGAAAATCTCAAATAGGTTTTGCGAATATGGATGTTATGAAAACTGAAAAGAATTGCAACATAGTTTTCAAACTTTCTATTAGTTTCTTCAGGACTATATTTTAAGAAATTATACAATTTCACACTATATTGCAATTGATTCCACTTTGTACATAGTGCATGCACAATTGTTTGATAAATTTCATATGCCCCTGAAAAATCTTAATCCCTTAAAAATTATAATCGACTGACACCTCCCTGGGATTTTCACTAATACATTTTTAAATTGGGGGTACTTTAGTTTCTCTGCTAATATATCATTCAAACAGCTGGGGACATAGGTTAGTTTATATTTGGTTTGAATTCAATTATAATTTTCGGTACTATTTGGTGGGCTGGTTCATGATTACAATGTTCCTCTACTTAGGTTGGGAATTGCGTCAAATGCATACAATTTATGCGTGTGCATTTGGGAGTGGAACATAGAAAGAAATAAATCACCATCTGTATAAGATATATACTTTGTGGAAGNGGTCACATATTAATTTTTTCTAGGCATACACTTAGTAAAAGTAAATATTTTCGGATCGAGTTGCTTATTCTATTGGGATTTAAATTATTACATTTTGGAGCGATGCCAAAGATGACGATGTCATATCAAAAAGCGAAATAGCCATTAGTCAATGTATCAGTTAAAATATACACTAGTATTTCACTACAAAATTTTAACTTTCAATTTCAAAAGTGTTTGAACCTTTTCCACCGTAATTATGTAGGTGCTTTGTTATCTTTATAATTCCACATACAGAAAATCTCAAATAGGTTTTGCGAATATGGATGTTATGAAAAATGAAAAGAATTGCAACATAATTTTCAAACTTTCTATTAGTTTCTTCAGGACTATATTTTAAGAAATTATACACTTTCACACTATATTGCAATTGATTCCACTTTGTACATAGTGCATGCACAATTGTTTGATAAATTTCATATGCCCCTGAAAAATCTTAATCCCTTAAAAATTATAATCGACTGACACCTCCCTGGGATTTTCACTAATACATTTTTAAATTGGGGGTACTTTAGTTTCTCTGCTAATATATCATTCAAACAGCTGGGGACATAGGTTAGTTTATATTTGGTTTGAATTCAATTATAATTTTCGGTACTATTTGGTGGGCTGGTTCATGATTACAATGTTCCTCTACTTAGGTTGGGAATTGCGTCAAATGCATACAATTTATGCGTGTGCATTTGGGAGTGGAACATAGAAAGAAATAAATCACCATCTGTATAAGATATATACTTTGTGGAAGTCGTTTTCTGAATGACAAAATTTAAAGCCAAAAACATCCGTACAAATAATTTTTCTAACTTGTAGTTAAGATTGCTTGATGCTTGAGTAATAATTCAGAATGTGGAATGGGTTAGATCAAGAAACACTGACTGATTTCGATCTCTGCATTAAAATGATGATATCAGAGACACAGGTAATAGACGAGGGCACTGGGCAAAATACTCCTATCATCTGGACACTTTGAAATTTGTGTTTGCAAAAACACCTTGAAAAATTTCTGTGAAAAATGGATGCTATTTAATATAGTATATCTTCAAAAACTATGCATTTAATTTTGCAGTATTAAACTTCTTTTTAATATGCAAAAAATTTCAAAAGGTGCTTATATGAGTATTTGGATTCTTTTCTCGAATTGCTCATTTCCTCATTAGGTGTATGTACCTATACAAAATATGAAGATGTCCTCAATTATTGGCTCACAACATTAACGCGAATTTCTTTTTGAAGAAATTTTTAGCTTCTATTTGAGAAATACTGAAAAATCTACAACAGGCAATGTTACATACATCGTTCAGATGTACTTCAGTTCTTAATCATTACAAAATCATATTCACATTTTGTGCAAAAACTTGAATGTTAGACACAAGTAGTAAAATGAGTAAATTAATATATGTTTCAATAAATTTTCAAAGTTCTTGGAAAAATAGAGATTGTATGAAACTAAAGATAAAATTACAAAGACAATACAAAAAAATATTCAATACCCCACATGTGAGGGGCTATAGCACGGAGGAACGGGCTACTTAGTAAATTAGGTGCAAATATATTAAAAGATCGAAAATTAGGTTTGTTAAGCTCAGCGTCAAAGTGATATCTTCTGCTCTATGCCTACTTTAACAATGTGACCTATTTTAATGACATTTACGGCATACCGTTATACACATAATGATCATTTTGGCAATTAATCTAATAAATGTGTATACTCACTCAAGTAAAGAAATCATTTTCCAATACCTAATAAAGAAAACAGCCTCTCATGCTTCGCATGAAGATAGCCATCGAAGCTCCTTAAATTTTAATTTTATTATGATGTAGCATACATGGTATTGCGTGTGAAATAATGTATTAATAGCATTCAAAATCATGACTTATTTTTGCACCACTATTGGAAATATATGTAGGTTCATGATACATAAATATAAATCATACCAGACTTGTCAAAGAGCCGACATTTCAAAGCTCGGCTCGGCTCGGCTCATTTAAATTTTGTGTAATTTCGGCTCGGCTCGGCTCGGCTCAGCTCGCCACATACAATCTTTGAATGAGGCTCGTTTTGCTCGGTATTTTTTTAAAAATATTGTGCTCAAAGAATTTTTTACATAGCTCTTCCTATTATTTAATAAACATTTCTTAAATAAGATTATAGGAAAGGCATACTGACTGCAAAAAATAAGAAAAATCTCCATAATCAAATTAACAAGCAGAACTATAAACTTGTTTTGCCTAAAATAGGCACGTTTTGGGCTCGTTGTATATCAAATACTGTGCTCAAACTCGGCTCGCTCGGCTCGCTAGAAGCTCGGCTCTTTGACAAGTCTGCAACGACAGAACT
>CABFPE010000261.1:655109-667576 GCA_900660155.1 Hofstenia miamia
ATATATATATACTGTATTGTGTAAATATTTCATGCGCATATAAATTTGACATGTGTAGCAGATGTCTTAAGCACAACGCAATTCGAAGTCTACCCGATTTCACGTTAGGGATTGAGTCATGGTCGTGTCCGGGAATAGATTAATTTCGGGATCCGGTACGATAACACTATAGATACTTCGGGAATGCTTTGAGATCCAAAATTTAGACCCGAAGGGAACTCTGTTGTGTATTATATGTCTACAGAAAAAAAGCAATCAATTAATGTAATTACCAATACTTAATGTGCCTTACTTAACAATTTCGTCGCATTTTTAGGCAGAAAAGAGAGAATATGTATGTCAATGGGTAGACTGTGAAAGAGAAAAGAAGCCATTCAAAGCTCAGTACATGTTGGTGGTCCACATGCGTAGACATACTGGCGAAAAGCCCCATCGATGCACTGTAAGTTAGTTGCTTCAAATTATAGCTGAAATACATTGAATACTAAGCTTAAACGCGCTCACTGTTCTTTCATCATCATCATCATCATCATCATCATCATCATCATCATCATCATCATCATCATCATCATCAATAGAATCATAATATAAACTTAGGGATCCTTTGGATTTGAATATTACTTCACTTCATTTGTTGTTTTGACAATCGGATATATTTCAGCAATCAAATTGTATTCAGCGGAATGATTTTCATAGCATCTTTATTATAATCAACGAGTTTAGCATCAATGTCTATTGTTGCACAATATCTATAGATTTTCGAAACTTCTCTAACGTTGATGCTTTTAGCACTTCTGCATTTATAACAATAAGTTCCTCCTAAGACTATAATTTCACCAATGACTTAATAGATGACCTCTAATTTTGGTAGCTTAGACATTCTCGTACTATATTCTTTCAGTCCTAAATACTTTGTGAATTCTTCTTTCATCTGGCTTTCCAAAGTTCTTTTCCTTGACACTGCTATGTAACTGTCATTGTTGAATTCTCATTGAACCTTTTGCATTTAATGTTTGTTGGTCATTGACAAGGTCCATCCTTATTCTGTGACAAAATTTCAGGCAGGCATCTGTCGAAAGGTTGATGATATACATAATGAATTTGCATTTATAACCCTCCCCAATTGTTCAATTTATCAGTTGCCCTCACCAATGCATCGATTATCGATTTGTGTATTAGCAACTGTCGTTACTATCTGATTAATTATAGCTTTCTGTGTCATTCCATCAAACTTCCAAGTTTGTGCCTTGCCTGACTTTAGTGCAGTGAATGCCATCCTTCGAATGGTAATCTTTCTTTTCTTCAAGTTCATTTTCAAAAATCGTAAGCTTTGATCATTTGTGCTTTCATCGTTTTTGCATTTCAGACTAGAGTGTTTTCATACTGTGAGTTAGTAAGTATATATATATATATATATACAATGTAAAGTCTCTCACTTTTACGCAAGAATATCTGCTTTGTATTTGCACATTCTTGTATAAATTCTGAAAATCTCCGCAAAAATTCCTGATATGCTAACTATTTCAATCGGCCATTTCTTGTTTCGTTTTCGTCGATCATTTTTCAGCTCACCCAATTACCATGCTCCTCAGCAGCCGCACATGGGATAGGTTTTAATATTTCATCTTTTAATATATCTAGGTCATATTTATCTTCCTACATCTTGCTGTACGCCACTACCATTTAGTTAATTAGTTGTTGATTCTTACTATTTCTATGTTTTCTTCAATTACTTGCTTTTGCTATTTTATGAAGTGTTGATAATTATTTCACGTATATTAATCTCTAAATTGTATGTTATATAAATATGTAAAACACCTTTTCATTATTCTGAAGCTAGTCGAAATTACTTACTTTAAACTAATCGCACAATGCATTTTTTAGAACTCTATTTTATAAATGTGAGATATCTACACATATATTATATTTTAATAATAATAAATTTCCGGTTGTTGAAATTTTCTTATAATGATTTCACGTCAAGGTCAATCTTAAATTTATCTTTTCTAGTTTTTTTCTTTATATATCAACTTAGATTTGTAGGGGATATGTTCAATTATGTTCATTTTAGTTTGTTGGATGTGCTAAAGCATATTCTCGTCTGGAAAACTTGAAAACACATCTTAGATCGCATACTGGAGAAAAACCATACCACTGTGAAGTCCTAGGGTGCAACAAAGCCTTCAGTAATGCATCTGACAGAGCAAAGCATCAAAATCGTACTCATTCAAATCAAGTACGTAATTGAACTTTAGCAAACATGTTATCAATAGTAGTAGAATATATATATATATATATATATATATATATACATATACATATACTACTACTACTATTGATANAGTTTAGCATCAATGTCTATTGTTGCACAATATCTATAGATTTTCGAAACTTCTCTAACGTTGATGCTTTTAGCACTTCTGCATTTATAACAATAAGTTCCTCCTAAGACTATAATTTCACCAATGACTTAATAGATGACCTCTAATTTTGGTAGCTTAGACATTCTCGTACTATATTCTTTCAGTCCTAAATACTTTGTGAATTCTTCTTTCATCTGGCTTTCCAAAGTTCTTTTCCTTGACACTGCTATGTAACTGTCATTGTTGAATTCTCATTGAACCTTTTGCATTTAATGTTTGTTGGTCATTGACAAGGTCCATCCTTATTCTGTGACAAAATTTCAGGCAGGCATCTGTCGAAAGGTTGATGATATACATAATGAATTTGCATTTATAACCCTCCCCAATTGTTCAATTTATCAGTTGCCCTCACCAATGCATCGATTATCGATTTGTGTATTAGCAACTGTCGTTACTATCTGATTAATTATAGCTTTCTGTGTCATTCCATCAAACTTCCAAGTTTGTGCCTTGCCTGACTTTAGTGCAGTGAATGCCATCCTTCGAATGGTAATCTTTCTTTTCTTCAAGTTCATTTTCAAAAATCGTAAGCTTTGATCATTTGTGCTTTCATCGTTTTTGCATTTCAGACTAGAGTGTTTTCATACTGTGAGTTAGTAAGTATATATATATATATATATATATATACATATACATATACTACTACTACTATTGATAACATGTTGTGCTAAAGTTATATATATACAGTTTATGGTTGTGAAATTAGACTCCATACGCTTGTTATGATTCAGTTTAATTATCTTTTTTTAAAATTTATGTAAGACTATATTTATTAATGTTGGAATTGATCAAGTAATATTAAGAAGCGCAGATGACTTCATTGATCAATTTCGAGTTTGTCAATTTCAATCACTCATCAATATCTATAATAATTGATTTCAGGAAATTGCATAGAGTTGAGCTTTGTATTGTACATTTTTTGCTAGACTCAACTTCAATATATTTGAAAGTTAAATCTGAAAAATTTTCACTATTTTTTTAGTATAGTCTATTGAATAATGTTTTGGAAAACATTAATAAGCCTAGATAGTTTTAGATTTTGTAACTAAAATGTGAGAACATCATCCATAGGTTACCTAAACTAAATTTTGTGTATTTATTATAACGAATCCTTTTCTGAAGGTATTCTAAGGTTAAATCAAGATGACAATCTTTTCTAACATCATATGTAGAAATGCATTGCACCCCAAATTCATGATATATGCTAACATCTTGTGGGTTATTCAATTATCTTCAAACGTGAATTCTGGAAAAAACTTAGAAGCAAGCATTTTCAATTTCTTCTGGATCTTCAGTTAGGTTTATTTAAAGTCACAGTCATTTAGAATATACATACAATCTGTTTGTTTTCAAAATCTAATGACATTTTAAATAAACACCAATGCTTGTCAGTTAATCTATAAATCAAACACACACGGCTCTATTTTTAAACATTTAATAATGTATTCAATTCACAATAAAGATTTATTGTTGCAAACTTCATTTGCACTGCAGCAATGCAATGTTATATTAACAAGGAAGCTTATTTCTAAGCTAATATTTACAAAAGGCAAAATCATCTCTTAATTCCAAAGATTTAATATTACAATGCATTACTTCGAATCAAAATTAAATTATTTGTTTAATATATTTCCTCAACATAGCCAACTTTCTGGATTTGTTAAACAAAATATATAAGAATGTATTTAACTACATATATAAATTCATATATATATATTTGCATAAACATTTTTATAAAAATGCATACAACCCTAGACAAACGAACCCAAACCGATTATAATTATTGCTTTTTTCTACATTATATAAAATATAAAGACAATTTCAGTAAGAATGAATAAGCGATTTGAAACTATTTACAGATCCTGCGGTGCAAATCAACAAGATACTGGAACTTTGGTTTCCGTCCCACATAGTAGTTTGGTTTGTGCTAACTTCTATAAAATTTTGCAACCCAGACCTTAATCCCATTGATCACTTTGTGCAGACGGTGAAGAGTCAGCTCGATTTTGAAGAGATTAATTGATTTGACCAGGTATTTGAATGAGGAAAGCAACTGTTCCAAAAACTTGACCAAGTCTATATTGAATTTTTGCTGAACTCTATTCCAAAAATCTGTTGTACATCAAATAATGGTGATCATACTAAATTTTTTCCAAGAATAAAACTAATTTTTAATATAAATTTTGTGTTTCGTTTATTTATATTCTATTGCATTAATGAAATTCTTCAATGTTTTAAATAATGTTGTAAAAAATTACAAATATCAATGGGTAGGTTTCCTTTGTCTAGGGTTCTATATTCATATGTATTTTGAAAATTTACTACTATAAGTACTTCTCCGAGTGCTTCAATTTATTATTATTATTGCATAAGTCTTAAGCGCCGTATATGCAAGGCCTTATATTTTGTGTAGGCCACACAAAAAGCAATAGTAGACTTGCCTTAGAGTATTTTATTTCTCTTGTTTAGTTAACATGTTGATTTTTCAACATGCAATACGGTTATGTATATATTTTCCGAGATATAACAATGACTACATGAATAAGAGATGGAACCACAACGCACAAGGCATGCTATGAATCCAAACAGCATGAGTTGTGGAATTTGCGAGTATTTGTTGAAATTGATTTTTTCATTGAACGCGCTTGAGTAGAAGTCCGTTTCTTTCTCTGGAGATCACGAAAGCCTTGAAGGCCTTGTTAGGATCGTTCAACTTCTGCAGGATTGTCGTGTAGGAAAATTGGTCTTCTCATTTTCACCAATCTCGGCACATACATTTCAAGTTTTGGTGTATTTCGTCGATTTGTTGGCAGTAACAATCAGCAAAATGATTAGATAGAGAAAAAATGCACTCAAAATGGCATACAACATTAACGGATTATAAGCAAATTTTATTTCAAAATACATCAATTACAATATAAGTAACCAAAACCGCAAGAATATTCTTTACAACCTAATATATATATATATATAAACTAAATTTTGATCTTGAGTTAGATTTTTTCATTACATATCATGTATATTTATGGAGAGAACTTTGGGGAGCATTTTCACAGAGGAATAAGAGGAAACTAAATTCCTGATTAAAACATTACATGAAAATTTGAATTGATAATGCCAAGCTTGTGCCTTGTGCTAAAAATCAAAATATTGTGTTAATCATTGCAGAAATAAATCGTGAAGATGAGTGTTGCAATAATTATGACTGTATTTCATCACTACACATTTTCACAGTGGTACAACTAGCTTATTGCTAAACTAAATTTGACAGTAATTCTTTCGCACATCCATAAAAACGTTTTAAATTTTGTTCTAAAGACGTTTATGTCAGGTTCATTAACGCTTAGAAAAAACATGCGTTATCAACCAGGGGCGTACCCAGGATTTTCTGGCGGGGGAACATCATTGTTATTTCCTAATGCGGGGCGAAGCCCAGCGAAACTTTTTGAAAATATTGAGAAAATAGACCCTAAAAGATGCATTTCACGATCCTAGATTTTAAATTTTTCAATTTTTTACGAAAAATTTTTTGATTTATCCAGTCAAAATTAAATTTGGAAACCTGACGGGGAGGGGGACATTCCACCATGTCCCCCCTCTGGGTACGCCACTGTTATCAACATGGCAACCAAAAGTCAATAAAGTCAATTTTTAGTTTTCAATTAGAGTAGAGGTACCAATAAGAGCCACGGAATGTTTTGTTATATTTTTATTTTTATCGGGTTAAGTTCTAGGTCAACAAAAAGTCAATTTTTTAAATTATTAGATCAATTTTCTTAGATTTTTGGCTCAACTTTTGGTTGCAATGGCTATTAATAAAAAAACATCATTATTATGAATAATATTTGGTGAAATTTAGGATTAATATTTCGAATATTTAAGCTATTTAAGCAATTTTCTAGTTTAAATTTATTGATTGTATGCTATGAATAAAAAGTCTCTCATCTTCATTTGATGGATGTAGAAATTTTCAGTGTTGTACGCTACTACAGCACAAAGTGGCATGAGGCCTTTTCTCAAAGAAAAATTTCCATAGTAAATATAATGGATGAAAAGGAAAACAATTTTTGTATTTGTTCAATAACCGTAAATTCAATAATATTTTTTTATGTATCTCCGATGTTATGATGTTTTTTGCAATGAGACAGAAAAATTTATAAAAGTACTGTTTGAAGCAAGTTTCGAGTCCTATTTATACCAAAATACCACACTCGCAGTCCGCTAATTCTGCACTCAGAACAATATTGCTTTATTTTGCACTTGTTTGAATACGTTCTAAGATCGAACACTATTTGTAGGTGGTAAAATCAAAGAACTATTGTCCTTTCAACACATTGCCCTATTTTTGCAATATGAGATCAATGAAACGAAATGACAAAATATTTGTAAATTTGCCACAGTTTTCGCAAATACTAAATAACTATTATAATTTTGTTTTTAAATAATAAATTTCTCATACTACAATGCTAATTTGAAAATGCTTGATTATATATATGCATGTGCACACACACTTATATATATATATATATATATACATATAGCTGTGTTGCCTTCTGTGCTACCGCCCTTTGGCAATCCTAACGCCTCCAAGTCTCTCTTATGTCTCTTGCTACTTCTCTTGGTGCTCCTACTACTACCCGAACTACTTTAGTAATTAATATGCATACGTGCATACAATAAAATCGGGAAATTTACTATCGTAATACGGAATAAATTAATTTTGTACAATTATGAACAAACTGTTTCCTCCCATTGATGTGGTCTATGTTTTAATGTTAAAAGCCAAAGAAGATGTTATAATGCAACGTGACATTGAGCTCATCTTATGAAAATACACTAATCATTATCGCATAAATCAGGAACCTACCTTTTGAGATTTCTGAATATATATTTAATTATGTTAATGATACTGAATGAATTTTGTAGGAGCAATATATATGAACGGCCAATGTCTAAAGTTTCACAATCCTAGTTAATATCCTTTGTTTTTATTTTAATCGACTAACGAAAATTGTTAGATGCTTCTAGTGAAGCCGAAATGCATTTTTTAGTTAGACAAACATTGATTAACCGAAATTAAACAATAGACGCGAAACAGTTTTCCAGTGTATTCATAGCTGCATTATATTTGAAATTAAAAAAATTTGAAAAAGCATGATTTTGATATTTTTTATTAGATTTGATCTACCATAAAATTTTGTTGAGGGTTAAAATGGGCTGGCTCTTACTAAATCATTCGCTCGTTTGTAGCTGGTCAGATGTTGTACCCAAATGCAGACGACGGTGAGGACGGGGAAGGGGAATAGGACGCGAGCGAGGACAATGCAACTATATAAGTTTCTGCTAGTTCAGCGTCTTCAAAGGAAAAGGATGACACATGCACGAACTGCTCAGTCGCATTCATGAAGTCGACTGGACCGAACTGGATACAATGTGTTACATGTGCTGAGTGCTTCTGTTTGAAATGCAAAGTTGGAAGCTTTGATCCTATTTTTAAGTATTCCCAGTGCACATAGACTCCTTTTAACGTTAGTTAACAACATTTGCATTTGATCTAAAACGTTTCTGTTAAATTTGAAATATAAAACTTATTGGTGTCTGAATTACCTACATTTTTTTCTTTGATACCCATCGTAGAAATTATACAGACAAATTTCTGCAAAGCTTGGTGTTACCAGGGGATCATATATTGTAAGTAATGCCTCATTTGCGGTTCATAGAGAACTACAGAATTATATCATCAGTACAAATGACAAAAAATTCAAAACTTGTCATCATCATTACCCCATTTTACGGTATATATATATATATATGTATATATATGTACGGGTTCAAGATACAATTAATTTTGTTTCCAGTGCCCACAGTTTATGATGTTCCATAGCTTCCAATACTCTTTATACACTTTATAAATATGCGTCAAATTTTTAATGTATGAGTTTCATGTTAATTCAAAAATGACTTGGTCGTTCTCCAGAGCACGCTTCTATAGCCTCTAGTAACAACAGATCATAATACTTTCTAATGGCTTTGAAAAACCCGAAAAATTATTTACGAAAAATTTATGTAATGCGTATCATATTTGCTTTGAATGTTCCATTTATTAAATTTAATGAAATTATTTAAACATAATATTTGTAAAATTTACACCGCTTTTTCAACCTAACATTCACATTCGAAACTCGTTTTCTGATAACAGAATTTTTCCATACCTACAACATTAATAGATTTAAGCGCGCCACTTTCGTTCCATCTCTAAATCTTAACGACGCCGATTGTATACAAATATAGTGTAATCTTTTGATAAATCTCTCTAAGACTAGTTCCTTTGTCTAGTATTATATGCTTTTGACAGAGATAGAGATAATACGTGGGGTATTACTCTGTCACTTTTATAATGAGCACGCAGTGGGGGCAAATTTCCTTCTTGTCAGTTATTGTTGCAATTTCACTGATCGGAAAATATATTGAGAACTATATTTGTAAATCGACATGATTTTCAAGATTAAGGGAATTATCTTTAGAAACCTTATGCGTGCAAACAGCTTGGATGTGAAAAACGCTACACGGATCCGAGTTCTTTGCGAAAACATGTGAAAAGCGTGCATGGACCAGACGCACATGTAACAAAAAAGCAGAAGTGTAACAACGGCTATTCTAATGTATATTCTGGCCATTCTAACCTTGCTGGAATTCTTTTCGATGAAGATGTACAAAGTTCTTCTCAGGTAAAAGTTAGGGTAAGCGATCGAATGCAAGATCAGATGAATTTCTAGGATTGATTATTGTTGCATCTGTTGAAGTATATACTGAAACGACTGCTGAAGTTTAACATTTATGTAATCATACTAGCAAATGACAAAATCAGCAATGCGATTGCTATTAATAGATTCAACTTTGAATTCCGTAAAATATACACATTTCCAGTCGGAACTTGTTTATATATCCACTACAAATATTTTGATTAACCAATATTATCTTGGTTTGATCTTTTAGGAGGCAAATTCAATTCAAATTTACGGAGAAATAATTTCCGAAATCTATTAAATTACATATCAGTTGAGTAAACTGGTGACAATTGATTGCAATTTATAATATCTATGCGTAGTTTGTGGGGTTGCTTAAGCTCAATGTATACCGCATAGGAAATGTGTTTTATCTGATCCTTTGTCCTTTCTACATTCTAGTCTAGTCCAGAAATACGCGATGTAGATAATAAGTACCTGGACTCGTATAGAAATAAAAACACAGGAAAACGAAATTATATATTTAACAAACAACATACATTTAGATTATAAAGCTTCATTATTTTCAACATAACTTCCTTGGTTCTCTAAACATTTCTAAATTCTTTTCACTATCATATTGAAGCCAGTTTCAAAAGATGTCAAAGGCTTACTCTCTAAATTATTGGTAACAACCTTCATCAATTCCTCTTTTGTTTCAGAGTGCTGACCTCGTAAATACGAACATTAAGTTTAATTGCAAGCTCTCTTTAGGTTATTTTCCGTTCTTCTTTTACGATTTTTACAAGAGTTTCTTTTTTTCCTTCACTGGTTTTAACTGATCTCCCCACTTTCTCTGCATAAAAACACTTGTTCTTCCCAAATTTAAATTCGTTAATCCAAGCATATATTGTCAACTTGCTTGGGGAATCACTTTTATACACATCTTGGAGTTCCTTAACAATTTGTGACCTCTCTGTTCCCTTGATATACAAAAAGCGGATTACGCTTCTAAATTCTATTCAATGATACATTTTTTCACGCGATAGTAAATAAAAAGTTATTTATTAAAAGAAATTTTATTTATTTTATCTGTATATATTGTATGAAAATGGAGCATCTTATCTTTTTTATTTCTATGCTAGTCTAGGTATTTTTCATCCACACCACGTATATTTTGCATTAATATGGTCTAAAATTTGGATTCGATTCTAGACAAAGAAATTTGTTAGAAACTACAACTTTTAGGCCAGCACTTTGAACCGTTTTACATGAAAACTAACTGACATAGGCATAGCTTAATGTCGGCAAATTTCCTCTCAAGTAAGGCTTAAACAAGAATTGTATTGTTGGCAATACCAATATTCAAAGTTTTCTAAGCATCATATTGTTTAGCCACCAGCTTCTCATGAATTTAAAGTTGAAAATATATTCGAGGACATTTTGGATGAGCTTTTGGATAGCAATGCCCCGCCACCACCTGTACCTGTGACATCTGGATATGAGACTCAGCTCCATCCTGCAGGTTTGCATACACCTTTAACATTAATGAAAATTCATTTTTAAAAAACTAAAAAACCTGGTAACATTTATTAACTATTCTAACATATTTCTAAGCCAAAGCCTAAAAATTCAATTAAAATTGTAAAATTCCCCTCTAGTGATTAAAATTTATTCTTTATTGATTGGTTTGTAAAGTGAGGTATTTTTAGTAAAACTATGGAATTCAAGTGTCGAATTTTCTAGTCTAATAATTTTTCATTTTAGTAAATGGAAATTTGAAGGCCATGCCTATTCCAACAAATCAACCCCCAATGCCTATATTTGCACCACAACTCTTGCTTAAGCCTCATGGGGACTTCCTAGCTCCTCATGTTCCTGTAGCATCAATACCCACAACTGAAATTCACATTTACCCAGGAGTCCTATGTGGTCCACATACGTCATCTAATCATGTGAAAACGGAATATACCCAAAATAGTTTTCACGAACATCGAAAAGTTCAAGAGCCAGTTCCTTACACACTTTCCAGCGTCAAAATTGAGCAGAAATCACCAACCTGTCATGGACACGCTTTACAGTCTGGTTATGAGGACGATCTTAGTAGTGGACTTGAGTCATTGTCTACAAATGATCTTGAGTCTCGAATCTGTCAACCAAGTTGTATCCTAGATGGTCACTACGATCATGCGGCTTTTGCAGGAAATAACACAGAGGAATACTATACTGGTAACAATACAACATGTCTACAGAAGAAATGAGCATGAATGCCTAATATTTGTTCGTTTAATTTCAAATACATTTTTTTCTAATAGGATTTAAATTTATGTGAATAGGTTTAATTTTACTTTGAATAAATTGTAAACTTCTTAGTTTGTATTTATGATTTTTACTCTAGTATTAGTAAAATCTAATTCAATTGAATGTTAGCCCATGGCAATGAAAAAATTGAATGAAAAAATTACACATGTATGTCAGCATATTTGTTTTTATTTAGGTATTTAGATTTCAACTTATATTCGTAAATTCTTTTTTGAAAAAAATTAGAAATTTCATTATTCTCTGATGATTTGTAAAGTAAAATATTTAACATTTATTCGGTAATATGCTGGGCAACCAAAATGCTATATTGTCACTTTTGGTATTTTAAGCAGCATTGTGTGAAACATTCTATAGCCACATTTAAACACATTCAACATCATTGATTATTGGAGGATTATTGTGCTACAATAATCTGGAAATGTCTAGAATCCAAGATCTGAGATATTTGCTCATTTAGATATGGAATTATACTAAAATTATTTTGCTTAAGTCCTGCGAAAGTTCTGAGACCACAAAAAAATTTTTGTTGTTCATTTATCAGAATAGTTTTACACTTGAATAGGAATTTTGCGTATTTGCTACATAAATGCACTTTTTCATATCGTTGGGTTACATTTTAGAATATTATAGGTTACATTTTGGTTGTTTTAGATTGGTTAATTCTACGTAAAGTGTGTACATAATGAAATAGACTTCATCAGAATATTTTGCAGGATGCATTGCCATATTTAAAACGCTGTTATGTAAATCACCTTCTCCACTACGTGCGACACTTGTAAACACATTTTAATTAATTCTGGTTTACTTCAAAGTTCTGTAACAAACCCACATTAATTTTCTACAAAAAATGATTAAATTTCTAAGAAATTTCTGTTAATTGAAAAAATATCATGAATACTTTCCAAATAAATACCGTTTGGAAAACGTCAAAATCAAAATCACATTTTAAGAATTAAATTCCCCTTGAAAAAAGTTGAATGTTTATGCAACGGGTCCC
>CABFPE010000261.1:667597-685651 GCA_900660155.1 Hofstenia miamia
GTTATGTAAATCACCTTCTCCACTACGTGCGACACTTGTAAACACATTTTAATTAATTCTGGTTTACTTCAAAGTTCTGTAACAAACCCACATTAATTTTCTACAAAAAATGATTAAATTTCTAAGAAATTTCTGTTAATTGAAAAAATATCATGAATACTTTCCAAATAAATACCGTTTGGAAAACGTCAAAATCAAAATCAAATTTAAGAATTAAATTCCCCTTGAAAAAAGTTGAATGTTTATGCAACGGGTCCCACAATCTGAATGTAACGGATGTGCACATAAATTATGAACATATTTTTAAAATTCATATGCTTACGCTTAAGTATTTGAAGTGCAAAAATTAAATTTTCACGAGCACGCTAATGCCAAAATTCTAGCCTGGTTACCACAGAAGCAAAATTTGCGTTTTAGCGATAGCGCTCTGAAATTGGTCGCAATATATTATTGATTAAGATGTTTCCGCGTCGTCATGTATTTTTACAAGAATGATCCCAATTTGATCCTGACATTTTATTGGTTGATTTTTACTCCCCAAGTTACTACAAGCCCTGATCACTCTGTTTTTGAGAACGCAAAACAATCACTCTGAAATTATCTCAGCACGGTCACCCACTCCATGAAAACACACTGCAGGCCGTTCTTGAAAATGGACTAGGAGGTGCGTTACGGCTAAGTAATTAAGTCAGAGCGCTCTCGTGAAAATGAACTATTACTTCATTATGGTGTCCAAAAACACATTGCTATGATAGATTTAAGGAATTTTTTATTCAAACGAAAATTTGAAGAATATTTCAACAATACAAGAGAACAAAATTCCATTATCCTAACCCCCGGCAACTGTGCAGTGATTTGATATTTTTTTTGCAAATTCGCCAAAATCAATGTTTAATGTGGTTGACAAATGTATGCGATCACAATGCATTATCTCCTATATTGCTTCAGTACTCGGAAATGTATTTTAAGAATTTCCAAAAGAAACAAAAAAGAGAATGCACTGTCAAATCCAAAAAAGCAATGTTCATGATTTTAAAAAATATGTTTTGCATTGATAAATGTAATGATTCCTGTATTTTAATTACTTACTATTAGTATATACAGTACTGGAAAAAAGAATTCTGCCACCCATGATTTGACATCATAAATATTTCTAAGAAATGGACCCCAAGAATGTCATAATTATTTTTAAATATATTTGGGGTTGCAGAAAAAGAAAATCATCAATGTTGAGACATAATTATCACTGTTTACTTTAAATCTCAAGGAGAAATGCTACAATGCTTGTAGTTAGCTCATCTTTTCTTGGAAAAGATCAAATCACAGAATCTGTAAAAAATTTCATTGGTTGAGCTATTTTTCAGTCTATTTATATTGAAAATGTTTCTTTCTAAGCCATATATGATGCTTGGTTACGCACCACTTGCCATCCACGAGTTCATTATCTCCAAACATTTGGAAGTAATGAGTCAACGTAATATAACACGACTTTTAGAGCGAGCGGGGACATCATCAGACGTTTTACTTCTGAAAACATCATTGCACCCAAAGCCAAAGTCCGGAAGACCAAAGAAGACCTCTAAAACCTCTCAATCAGCTCGTATGTGCCTTTTAAAGGGAAATCCCAGGAAGACTTCAGAGGATTTTCGCAAGGAATGGGCTGATGGTCACCTCGTGGCAGCAAGAACTGTGCGAAACATCCTTAAGAAGAACTCAATTGGGACTTTCGTGGCTCCCAGAAAGCCATTCTTAACCTCAAAGCAAAGAATACGCCGGCTGAGGTGGGCCAAATTGATGAAAGACAATTCATCTGAACATTGGCCTAATGTTATGTTTTCAGATGAGTCAAGATTTGAGCTATACTCATCAAAAAGAATGTTGATAAAGAGCCCAACTGGGCAGAAGTTCAGATTCTTGCCTCAACTTACTAGGGGGACCATGAAGTCTGTAATGGCATGGGGTGCAATATAGAAGTGTGGCTTTCGCAAGATTGTTAACATCACTGGTATTCTCATAAGCTCTTAATATGTTCGGATTCTACAAAAGGAACTCTTGCCGCTCTTTACAAGTGATCAATATATCAGCAGGATGGTGCTCCATGTCATACCTCAAAAGAAATGAAAAATTTGCTCCACAATAATGGGGTTGCTAAGTAGAAAAAGTCAAATATCGAATTGGACAGCATACTCTTCACACTGAAAACGAGCTGTGGAGCACAATAAAGAAAAAATTTCATGCAATGCTCAACAATTTTACTAAAAGACTTTTTGCTTCAATCCCTGATCGCCTTGAAGCTGTTATTCGCTCAAAGGGACACCCTACAAAATATTAGGAGACAATTTTATTGCCAATGGCTTGTACTGCATCAATTTATTAATTTATGTATCTTATTTTGAATTTACTTTTTTCGCATTTGCTCATTTGTAAAAATTTTTGCAGGTGGCCGAATACATTTTTCCAATACAAGTTTTCTAATTTTGATTAAAAACTAATAGCCAATTGTTATTCTACACATTTTATGATATTAGACATACAAATTTACTTTCTTAATCAAAGTAACAATTAGTTATAATTTTAGGCAAACTATCCAATTAATGTTAATTATTTATTCAAAATAGCAAGGTGGTCGAATATATATTTCCATTACTGTATTTACCTAAACAATTACGTACAAAGGATGTTAATCTTATAATTATATAAATGGCCTCACATAATTTTTTCTACTATAGACCTTGAATAAGAGTGTAAAAATTTCAAGCGCGTGAATTCTAACGGAAAGTGCGATCATAATTCTAACGAATAAAAATATTGCTATAATGTACTATTGCTATGCCTATGTCGAATGACAGGTTTCCAGGGAAACAAAAACCTGCTACACTCGATTGGTTCAATTCAATCTCACTGCATACATTAGCGAGCAATTGTTAGTCTGTTAGTGCAATTAACAAAAGCAAAATGGCTGACTGTATACTTTACTATTTCAACATTAAAGGCCGTGCTGAACTAATCCGTTTACTTTATGCCTTCAAAGGCGTCAAATTTGAAGATGTAAGATTTGGTGAAAACTTGAAGTTTCAAGATTTCAAGCCTAAAACGCCTTTTGGTTCTGTTCCTGTGTTAGAAGTAAACGGTGTTTTTTACGCCCAGTCTATGGCTATTGCCCGATATGTAGCTAGGGAATTTTGACTAATGGGAAGTACTTCTCTTAAAACCCTCAAAGTCGACATGATTGTTGATGCAATATCTGCAGACATAATTCCTCATTTGAAAGACAGTATCTGGGGTGCAACTGATGAAATTAAAGCAGTTGCTAAAGCAAAGGCAGCTGAAGTTACAAAGAAAACTTTCGCAGTATTAGAAAATCTAGTATCAGCAGATTACTTCCTGGGCTCTGAAATCAGTCTGGCTGATATCATGGTATTCGATTTCAGTAATGAACCAATGTCAATGTTAGGACTTAATCTTAATGAGTATCCCAAGCTTTCCAAGATCGTTCAATCCCTAAATGGCAATGAAAACATTAAAAACTATCTCGCAAATACTTTTTCGCCTCAGAATTAACTATTTGTGAACGACAACAAAGCCCACTTTATGGAAATTACAATAAATAATAACTACATAGCAGAAAATTCTGGATCAATTTAAGTTTAGGTCTCTTTAAAAAATTATTACGAAATAAAAACATTTAATGGGCTAGATTTTAAAGCTAATTCACTGACATCGATGCTAGATTTTAAAGCTAATTTACTGACATAGATTAAATTGAAGAAAAAAATCAATATAAAAAACTTAAGGTAGATTTTATGGTGGATATTTTCACTAAATAACAAATTTATACCTAAAACTTTACAAAATGCTTTAATAAATATCAAAAAAGCTTCCAAAATGAAGAAATGATGTTTAATTAATGAAATTCAGAACGAACATTAATCGATTGTCCCATTAATAGATTTAATATATTTTTCCAAATTCATTAATAATAAAAATTGACTTTAAACCAAATACATGTTCTATATATTTTAGAAAAAATTTTTAAGCCATTATTAATTGGCTTAATTACTAATGTATAGGGATGAGATCCGGATAGGGAATTGAATATACTGGATACTGGATAATTTGAATACCGGATAATATATTTTTTAAGTTTTACTAAGGCAACCAAAAACATGACTTTAAAAAAACTAAATATGACCATATTTTTACTACAAAATATGACGGAATTTAGTTAAATATAACCATTCATTTTTTAAAATGATCCATTTAGGCAATATGAAACGTTTTTCTATTGCACAGAACAAGGTATAAAGCAAATACAAAATATCCTACATAATACTTCAATTTTTTAAAGCAACTACTTCACTAAATTATAATAACAGCACATAAATCTCCATATATTATTGTGGTTAAGATTTCTGTCATAGCCAAGAGTATTCTCAACATGGAGAACGATCTTTCAACGTCAGCCGATGTTGGTTAACATTTTCGTAATTGGCATGCAATTCCCATTACATGGCCATCCCTTCCATTATAGCAGTGAAACCGGCATTTTCTAATCGTGACTTGATGTAGGCGATTATTTCACAGGTATCATTTACAAGATCAAGGTTGCAGATAATAACATCTGGTGGAATTTCAACTCTGCAAACATTGAGCAACTTTGATTTTTTATGATAGCAGCCTTAATTCAACTAGTTAGTTGGTAAACTCATGGCACAGTTCACCAACACGTGTGTCTTGCAAAATCCAGCATATATGACCAGTCCAAGAAATGCGTCGACCAGTGACTCGGGTCGGGATAACAATTAACTATCAATTAAACTTCTCGGGGATTAGGCCCGAAAGTACAATTATTAAAATTGAATATATATATATATATATATATATATATAAAGTTCAAATAATTTAAAGCAGTCACAATTCAGCATTAATTTAAGTTTTTTCTTAATTTAATGAAACTATGCCAAAATATTACTTGTATGACATTTCATCCACAAAATTTCCGTATTTTTCAAAAAATAAAAATATGACATTTATTATTTTATAACTTCCTATTTAACTATTCCAGGTCTGAAAACCATCTAGTTTTTATTACTTTTTGTTGCCCTAATTGTTAATGAAGAAATGCCTCATTTCTCATCAATGTCACTGTAATCTCACTCACTTATTACTTTAATTGGTAAAATCTGTTCATAATCGAATTCTTGAATATCACTATAATTTGGATATCTCCATGATGAATCGTTAGCAGCCATAATTCTCTCTAAATGGTCGACTTTGATTAAATAATGCAATTTTCATCTGTTATTCCATACAACAGCTCATAGCTCAATTATATCAATCAATTTGGTTTTGTCTTCAGTAGTTCAGTAGTCTAGTTTCTACTTGCTTTAGTTAAATATTTGATTGGATTATAAAGAGAACATCTTCTTCAGTTAATAAAAGTATATCGTGATCATTTTCTTCGTGGATTATTTCATGAGATAATATAATTCCTAAATTATAAATCATCGTTGAAAGATCTTATATATTTATTAAGTAGGGTTCTTTCCTTACTAAAGCATCACTAGGATGGATGGATTTCTTATATACTTTATCAATAACTACTTAAGTATTTTAGCTTAATAAATGAAAAATAAATTCGAAACAAAACATCTTTTGATATGTACGATTCTACATATATTACTACTTTGCAATAACTATTCCTTATTCTTCGGCGCAGACCAAAAGAGTTTTAACTGAAAAGTTAGTAACGGATGTGCTTTAAGTCAGGAACCACATACATACTTCACTTTTGATGCCAATTGTCAGAAGAAAAAGCGGATCTATGTTTTTTCAATGGGAACACATTTTTTAATAAATCAATTTTGAGTGTTTGGATCGATCAAGATAAAAAGAGCTCTGGACAATGCAATTTTTATTTTCAATGCCCTACTAATGTACTATGAAAACATATAGACATGTAAAAAAGAAGCATTTATTAGAAATATACAATTACAAATATTACTAACAAACAAACAAACGAAATGCAAGGGATCAAAACGTGGGAAACCGAACGGTTTGAGATTTAACTTTGAATAACAAGTAGTGTAAAGTAATACTAATGACACCACCTGCTATACTTGTAAATCCGTAATTNGCCATAATTCTCTCTAAATGGTCGACTTTGATTAAATAATGCAATTTTCATCTGTTATTCCATACAACAGCTCATAGCTCAATTATATCAATCAATTTGGTTTTGTCTTCAGTAGTTCAGTAGTCTAGGTTTCTACTTGCTTTAGTTAAATATTTGATTGGATTATAAAGAGAACATCTTCTTCAGTTAATAAAAGTATATCGTGATCATTTTCTTCGTGGATTATTTCATGAGATAATATAATTCCTAAATTATAAATCATCGTTGAAAGATCTTATATATTTATTAAGTAGAGTTCTTTCCTTACTAAAGCATCACTAGGATGGATGGATTTCTTATATACTTTATCAATAACTACTTAAGTATTTTAGCTTAATAAATGAAAAATAAATTCGAAACAAAACATCTTTTGATATGTACGATTCTACATATATTACTACTTTGCAATAACTATTCCTTATTCTTCGGCGCAGACCAAAAGAGTTTTAACTGAAAAGTTAGTAACGGATGTGCTTTAAGTCAGGAACCACATACATACTTCACTTTTGATGCCAATTGTCAGAAGAAAAAGCGGATCTATGTTTTTTCAATGGGAACACATTTTTTAATAAATCAATTTTGAGTGTTTGGATCGATCAAGATAAAAAGAGCTCTGGACAATGCAATTTTTATTTTCAATGCCCTACTAATGTACTATGAAAACATATAGACATGTAAAAAAGAAGCATTTATTAGAAATATACAATTACAAATATTACTAACAAACAAACAAACGAAATGCAAGGGATCAAAACGTGGGAAACCGAACGGTTTGAGATTTAACTTTGAATAACAAGTAGTGTAAAGTAATACTAATGACACCACCTGCTATACTTGTAAATCCGTAATTTCAAATGAAGGTGAACTGTTTCAATGTGTGTACTGCGAAACAAATTTCTATTTACTCAAGAAGACTTGTTCCGGCTTCTCCAATGCACAAGCCGATCTGATATTAAAAATGAAAGATCAAATTATTACCTTCTGCAATGTTTGCTCAGATGCGAAAAGGAAAGAAGCTTTTCTTAACTCGGAATTTAGCATGAACAAATTCAATGAACAAAAAAGACAAAATGCGTTACTATTAAAGGCCATATCTAAAAAAGAGAAGTTAAAGCTTGATATAGTGCAATTAAACTCTCGAGCCGAGCAAAACAAACTGATTATGAACAAAATGGATTACTTGAATACTGATATAAAAGCATTCAAGACTAGCCTTGACGATTGGAAGAACAATATGAAAATAAGTCATGAGCGGATTCCACAACAAACTGCTCCTCAGCAGTCACGTTTGACTGATTGTACTCCATTGACTTTATTGGTCTCTGAACTGGCTGAAAAATCTGAATACACAAATCCAATTGACAAATTGAAGGCTAATATCGTGATGCACTTAAGGAATTATTTAAATATAACATAGGTGTCGATCGGGAATTTGATTATTGTTGTCGAAGAGGTAAGTTTATTCAATCTCGCACTACACCGCGGCCACTTGTGGTCAAATTTCATAGTTTCTGGGATATTAGAAAAATTAAATTATCAACTTATAAACTAAAAGAAACCTCAATATGTATTCGCAATGGTCTTACACCAGATGATTTAGCCAAAGAACGCATTTTGTTGACATTGAGATATGAATTGGTATTAAAGGGCCTCGAAAAATCACTGCTCAAAATCAAAAGTCCTAAACTATATTACAAGTCTCATATCATTGAAAGTGAAAAAACTATTGATGAAATCATCAAATCAATTAGCCCTTCTTATAATCAAAGCAACAGTAATCAATTAGAAAATTGACTAGTGCCTTCTATATTTCTTTCAAATGTGCAATCCATTCAATATAAAATTGATGAAATTTATGCCCAAGTGTCTGCCATTACATTTCCAGAAATCTTAATGATAGTTGAAACACATTTGTCTTATGAGATTTGTAATAGCACTGTAATTCTACCTGGTTACATCACTTAAAGAAATGATCGAACAAAGAATGCTTCTGATAAAGTTGGTGGTGGAGTAATGATCCAAATTAAGTCACCTACTCCATATTGTGTTTTCCACCCTAACATCGATGACGATTTGCTTGACATAGAAGCTTTGTGGGTAAAATTTAATATTAAAAAGTCACCAAGGGGAATTAATGGGTATATGATAGGTGTATTATATCATCCATATTGGTGCAAGGAAGAAGAATATCGTCTACGCAATTACTTACGTGTAGTTTTAAATCAAATTAATGATACTTATTCCAACTACATGATTATTATTGGTGGCGACTTTAATAGAGCTAACGTAAATTTTCTTACAGCAGAGTTTCAACTTCAGCAGATGGTGAAATTTCACACACACGAAAATCGTACCTTGGACAAAATTTTTACTAATTTCNTCCAAATTAAGTCACCTACTCCATATTGTGTTTTCCACCCTAACATCGATGACGATTTGCTTGACATAGAAGCTTTGTGGGTAAAATTTAATAATAAAAGTCACTAAGGGGAATTAACGGGTATATGATAGGTGTATTATGTCATCCACATTGGTGCAAGGAAGAAGAATATCGTCTACGCAAATACTTATGTGTAGTCTTAAATCACATTAATGATACTTATTCCAACTACATGATTATTATTGGTAGCGACTTTAATAGAGCTAAAGTAAATCTTCTTATAACAGAGTTTCAACTTCAGCAGATGGTGAAGTTTCGCAAAGACGAAAGTCGTACCTTGGCCAAGATTTTTACTAATTTCTCCTAGTTCTATGAATCAGCTCAACCGATGCCTAGTCATTGGTAAATGTAAGCATTTATATGTGTACATAAAATCCAAATATGTATGTGGAAATCTGACGATGACATCTTATAGAGTGGAAAAGAAATATAATCCACAATTGTTCGGGAACATAGTATCCCGCTGTGACTGGACTTTTTGCACTGATGTTAACGTTTCCTTTCCTCAGAATTGGGAAAATTTTTCGAAGTTTATGTTCAATGAGTATTCTCATTTCCAGTGAAAATGCAAAAATATATCCACTGACACAAGCCTTGGGTAACTGTAGAAATAGTCCGATTGATAAGCAAGAGGGAATACACCCTACGACAAAAGAAATTTTATTTATATTGTAGGCTCAGAAATGCTATAAACGGCAAATTAGAAATTGCTCGCAAAGATTATTACAACCGTGTTGCTGCTTATCTTAAATCGTCTAAACCAAAAGATTGGTGGACTCAAATAAAGAAAGTTGGTGGCATATCCGTTGAGTCTGCTAAAAAAGAGCTTTCACTTGGTGATAGTTTTTTATCTATGGATAAGATTACACTTGCAAATTGCATTAATAACGAGTTTACTAAAATTACTAATGAGTACAATCCTATATCTGTATCAGACATGGTGATTCCATCTTTAAATGAAAACCCTATATTTATCAGTGAATATCAAACTTTTCTGAAATTCAAAGCATTAAACATTCATAAGTCAACAGGTCCTGATATTCATGGCATTACCATTCCCACCTGCATTCTCAAAGAATACTGTTATGAACTGGCATTTCCCATATCTGCCTTATTAAATCATTCATTTTCAACGTATGATGCTTCCCCCTTTACATTCGCTAATGTGACTTGTTTGGAGAAAAATAAGCCGGTTAAAAACTTAAGAAAAGATCTTCGACCAATTTCAGGAACACACTCTGTTGCGAAAATAGCAGAAGTTTTATTGGAAAAGGAACTTATTGAAAAAATATGTAGCAGTCTAGATCCCAAACAATATGGAGTTATCCCGGGTCGTTCCACCCTATACGCACTCCTTGATATGACACATAATTTGATAGATCAATTGGAAAGTGCTGGGCAATGCATACAAATATTTTTAATTGACTTCAGAAAGGCTTTTGATTGAGTTAGTCATCCAATATTAATTAACAGACTGAGGGAAATTAACGTTAGCAACTATACATAGAACTGGATCATAAGCTTCTTATCTGGTTGTCAGCAAAGAGTTCATTTTCCTTGCGGAACACTTTCATTGTGGAATACGTTATATGCAGGAGTACCTCAAGGAACCAAGGACCTTGGCTTTTTATACTTTTTTTTAACCCTTTAATGAGATTTTGGCCCAACAGAGTCAAATTTGCGGACGATCTGACAGTCTGGGAAGTTTGCTCGCGTGATACTCCTTCAGAATCTGAATGTTTAGTTCACAGAGTGGAAAACTGGGCCAGCAAATCGCTTATGCAACTTAATCTAATAAAATCAAAAGAAATTACTATTTGTCCCTTGCATAACTTTAACTTACCATCTGAAGTTCAAATAACAGATGATAGTATTCAGCGAGTTCAATCAGCTAAACTCCTTGGATTAGTAGTTCAAGACAATCTCACATGGGAAGAAAATATTATACACATGTTTAAAAAAGCCGCCAAAAGATTGCATTTCCTCCGAATTCTTAAAAGTTTTGTTATTCCATCATCACATCTAATCCAAATCTACATATCATTAATACGTCCTATTCTAGAGTACTGTTCACCCGTTTGGAGCAACGCAATAACTAAAGAACAATCAAAGGATTTGGAACGCATTCAAAAGCATGCTCTATATATATATATATATATGTTTGTAAATGGTAGTTTATATTTATTACCTTCTATTTGTCAACCTTTTGGTTGCAATTAAGGTGAAATATATATCTCTCTCTCAAAAAAGCACAAAAACGAAAACAAAGTTAAGTAAAGTTTAGTATATTTTTAAACACATTCTTCTAAGCAAAGCATTACAGATGCTAATTAAAGCTCTTCTGTGCTGTCCTCCACAAGTTTATCGACTTCATTAGAGACCATCTAGGTGCCCTTTCCTTCATTGAATCATTTGACAATTAATGAATGCGTGAGAGCGATTTACATAAATTTCAGATGGGTGTCTCACTACTTTTTTCCAGTACTGTATTATGTTTGTGCATATGTTCGGATTGAGTGGGTGTAGGAAGTGATCAAAAAAACGGTTACGACAATGTCGTCACTGAATTGAAAATTGAGATGATGGCGTAAATATATATATGTTCCCCAGTCGTTGTGTACAATATGCGATCCCGGTACAATGCAATTACGAATAAGTGGCAATAATGTTGTGCATCTCTACTAATGGTGGAAATGAAAAACAGGGCTCCGCAAAAAGTTCCCCATTAATCTATCTGCATTCAACACCTCCGAAATCGCAATGTGATAAAACGCGTGCCCTCTATGATTTTTAGGGAAAACATGATACCAGCACCCAAGGTGGACATTATAACAGGTCATGACAAGGAGACGCTATGATAGACAGATTCTAATTTCTGTTGCTAGTTGGCGTATGCAATCCCCACCACTGCATACAAATTCCCATAATCGTCTGTGTTAGTTTATGCACAGTAGTGCATAATAGCAATATCCATTGACATTAGTAATAACTCGCATATGTTGTGTTTATATAGTGATCATAACTGGTTATTGATCAAGAAAAGAGAATTAATTTCTAAAAGTATACTATTGCATGTTGCACACCCACAACAAATATTCCAAGGACAACAGTAGAAGTATTATATTCATCTTTAACGTTTGACATTGATTGTTATTCAGAATACTTAGACCTTGATAAGATTTCTTGCACATCCACTTGTTAGAAAACGATCGCAATTTTATTCACAATCCAGAGAGCGCTGGGCTTTCAAATCAAACTCAAATTTTAAAATTTTTACAAAAATTCCAGACCTTCAAATCAAATTATGAAAAATTCCAAACTTCAAATTTCAAATCAAATTTTGGAAGCTAAATTTTCACATCAAAACTTAATTTATTTTTTCTTATATTATTTTATTTAAAAATTCTATTTAAAAATGCAAAATAAACAGTATTTTTGCAATAAATTTCATAGCAATATATTTTTGTCCATCCTTATTGTAAATATTTCTCTATCCATATTTTACCAGGAGAAAACCCATTCAATAAAAATGTGCAATCAGGGGCGCAACCAGCTTTTTTTCTGGGGAGGGGAACAATTCTATATATATATATATATATATATATATATATATATATCAGAGGCGTAGCTGATGTGACGCAGGTGACGCAATGTGCGTCACCTCACAACCAATAGGACAAACACAAATTGTCATTCTCCCATGTTTTTTATTATTTGCATCTTCCGATGAAATAAAGATTACAATTTGGAAATTACTTGCAAATCTAGTTCAAATACAATTTTATTATTTACTTTACAGCAGACAGGAATATATGGGATTACGTAGAACTTAATAAACCCGTAAACTGTATATAATTGCAATAATGCGCGTTCATTGAAAATATGTGTCGTAATATTTAGTAACCAAAAATATATTATTTAAAAACCTTTTTGAAAATTATTGTTTAATTTATTTTTCAAGTTTTGAAATAAAATATATTTATTTTTTCAAAAAATATATTTAAATATATTTATATACAATCCTGAATGCATGGAACCTATCATAGAAAACTTTGATGACGTGTTCTATCAAACCTGCGCCACGTGTGGGAAATTCTTTATGATATTATTCGATTTACTCTCAAAAATATGCAATCATTGAAAATAAGTTGACGCGTTTCTCTCAAACCTGCGTCGCGTATGTAATGAAATAAGATATCCTTTCTCAAATTTAATATCATTGCAAACGACGTGATTACGGTTAACTGTAAGGGGGCGGACAATTAACGATGATAACACGTTATAAATCAAAATTATAACACTTTGTTTTGCTACAAGCAGTTCAATCTATTTAATTTAGTTGGAAGTGGGAATATTTTAAACTATTTTAGCGGCAGAAGCAGTTAGTATCAGTAAACTAGACAAACTCATACTGTGTCATGTGCACAACACGCAGCCCTGGTTGAACGCATTTATGAGCCTGCTATTGCAAAGGGGGCTCATCAATGCCAGACAAAAACTGTGAAAGATGGGCATTAGCTTGCAAATGCTTTCGGCCAACGGGAAACATAGATTCTTAATAATAGCTGCTTAGGTTTAGGTGAGACATGTAGTGATTATATATTTAGTTCATGTACCTAAAAAATTTAATATTTAATTTGAACTGAGTTGAGATTAATAATTTTATAAAATACATAAAGCAATGTAATGCTTTCTAGGAATTTGGATTCTTGCACAAATTTTTCAAAAATACTTTATTGCATTATATAAAATATAGTTAGGGTCTAGGAAAAATTCGTAAGGAGCAAAAAATAATTAATGTAATCTTGGGTGAAATTGTACTAAATTAACTGCATTTAGTTTTATGAATTGAAATGGCTAGCTGTGACCAAGATGTTTTGGATGTAGGTGAATTTACAACTTTAGCAATATCTAAAACTGCTGTTTTTATTCAACAAAATATTAATAAACCCACATGCCAGCCAGGTTTAAATGATCCAAACTACAAATTTCCTGTATAACGTCGCCTATATTTAAGCGTGAGTGGTATATTACAAGTAATGGCTCTCATAGACAAATGGCTGTGTTGTCAAAGAAAAGGGCAAAGTTGTACTGCATATATTGTTTTTTGTTTCCCCAACAATCTAAATCTTTGATAATTCTTTTTCTAATCCAAATAAAGGTTTTGCAAAGTTTGATAATCCAAGTCGCATAGCAGCCCATGAGCAGTCAAAAGCTCACATTGCTGCTTCAATCGATTATGTGAAAACTAACTGCAGGATCAATTCGAATACCGGGATTAATTCAATTGTTCATAAGCAGAATGAAGTGAACACAATTGATAGAAAAGCTGGACTCAAAGTAATTTTTGATATTGTTTATTTTTTATGCTTGCAAAACATTCCCATTCGAGGACATGTTGAAAATCCATCAGAAATTTGAGAACGACTTAGGCATAATTCAGATAGCGCTTGCAATAATGGAAATTTTTTGGAAATGGTGCATTTTGTGGCTAAATCGAATGGTGTTTTGCAGAATTTCTTCGTTACAGCAAATAATTTTCATTTCCTATCGCCTACAATTCAAAATGAAATAATTAACATTCAAGCATCAGTAGTCCGTGAGAACATTAAGAAGGAAATTCAAGATAGTTTTTACAGTATTATTGTTGACACAACTACCGATGTACAAAACATGGAACAACTCAGTGTAAGTGTAAAATACATCACTAATGGAATTGCTAATGAACGATGTTTGGGAATTTTTTCGATTGAATGCGAAACATCGCAAGTTATATTTAATGAAATAATAAAAGTACTTGAATTATTTGGTTTGCCTGTTTTAAGACTGCGATGGCAATGCTTTGATGGAGCTAATGTTATGAAGGAAAAACAGAATGGTGTGCAGGTTAAATTTAAAGCACTACAAAGAAATGCTCTAATATTCACTGCGCTTCTCATTCATTAATCCTCGTGCTTCTTGCCGGAACCTACAAAATTTCAAAATTAAAGCAATTTATTGATATGATACAAGGAATTTGCAAGTTTTTTTAAAAATCTGCTGCTCATGCTGCAATGTTACAGCGGTTTATCACAGCAGAAAAGATATAGCAGATGGTCCCACTGAAAAGATTCTTAGAAATTTGGTGGAGCAGTTTGTATGATGTTGTTGCCGCAATCAAAAATATATTTTTTGCACTGGTAAACTGGAAATGTTATTGCTGCAGGCTTTTTGCAAAAAATTTACAAATTTGAAAACATCTGGCTGCTGCATTTCTTGAGTCTTGTTTTTAAAAAAAATGAATATTTTGAATAAGATTTTACAAGTTAAAAATGCTCAATATTCTTTTGTTAAGGAGAAAATTAATTTTCTGAAAGAAACTTTTTCAGAAATGCGAGACAAATTCGAAAATGTTTTTGATGACATTGTGAACACCTCACATGCATTACATGAAAAATTGCCTGAATTTGAAGGTACTGCTCTGGATTAAGAGACTCAAAATTTTGTGGAAACTAAGAATATGTGCATTGAGAGCCTAGTGTGACATAATCCATCAAACTATCATGAATGGTCAAGATGAGAGAAAAGGATGAAGGAAACAAAGACTAAAATTATTAATATTGATTATAATGATTAAAATGTAAAACATGATAGGATTGATTATTTTCACTTTGTAAATGTTTTGTGCAATTATATTTAAAATTATGCTCGACAGTAACGAGGGAAAAACTGTAAAAAAGAACGATTAACAGGTACTAGTCGAGTATTTAGTTGTTTATTACCAAGTGCTATAAATATACTGAACATGATGTAATTAATGATGAGCAAATCTACTTTGGATTTATTTTCTCTTGTCAGGTTATTTTATATATTCTGATGGAAAGCTAAACGTTTACGAGCTAGGGTAATTGTATGGTGGTTCCCACATCCGGTTAAAGGTATGCTGGAGCAGCCTCCTAATAGCTATTCCACAGTGGGGAGGGCAACAGCTGTATTTACCTTGTGTGCTCTCAACTCCGCTTAGTGTTTAATCTAAGAAAAGTAATAGTTTTCTCTAAGTAACACACTCACAGTGGATTGACATGATTCTACATGGCGACCGTGACAGGCACTTGAAGAGCGTGCACAAAGGAGAGAAACACAGATGGCATAATAGTTAATGAAAGAGTACGAAAAGCTATGAACAAGAATTATACTACGAAATAAGTAATAACCGTGAGTACATGATACTGGTGAAGGACACCATTATAAAATTGCCTCTAGTAATTATGAAAATGGTAAATTCAAGAAAGAAGCAAAGGACTAAAGCCAAAACGCAAAGGACACCCCAAAATCAAACAACCCCAGCGATTGTTAATACATCCCCGAGAGTCAAAATTCCCCAACAGAGATAGTATTGCAACAAGAAAAAGAAGATGCAGAACTTTCGACAATCGTATTAATGAAAATAATAGAAAATAATAACAATGAAAGACGTGAGTGAAAAGGATAAACGGATCGAAGAAATTACACAAGACACTAGCTCAAGGTTAACAGAGCAAAGGAACATCTTCCAAAAACAAATTGAAAAATTAATAGAGGCAAACAAGGAGATAAAGATGCAAAGCGAGAATCTACAAAAAATGATTACTCAAATGCATGAGGAGAATGTTAACCTGAGAGAAGATAACATTTTAAAGCAACTTCAAATAGATGATTTGAAGGATAAAATCCGATTAAAGTCACTAACAAACAAAGAAATAGGAGAGGAAGAGAAAAATAGTGTCAAAGTAATAAAAAACACAGTAATTCAAGAACTGGAAAAGTTAATTGGAAGAGTACCAATGGAGGAACGGCAAGCTGAAATATACAACAATTGTCAGACAGAAGACGAATTTGTTGAGAAGTTAGTCGTAAATATAACAAAACAAGTTAAGGAGAAATGTAAAAGTACGACGGAAATAAAGCTGATATATGAAGAAACAATACTGTCAGAAGAAGAAGATAGTGAGACACCAGCATGTAAAGCAATACTCCCGAAATTTACGGGAAGAGTGGATAGTTATTCGCCTACATTCAAGGAATGGATTCAAATGTTTGAAATGAGTATGAAAGAAAGGAAAGTAATACAAAAGCAGGCGGCGGCAAGATTCCCTTTATATTTAGGAGGAGCAGCTTACCAGCATTATTTGGTGTTGGATTTAGAAACCAAATCAGATTATAAAAAATTGATTGGAGAGTATCAGCGATATTATGATGATGAAAGTTTCAAAAGTCAATATCATATGTTATTAAATAGTCTAAAAATGAACAAATGAGAAGATTTGCGAAATTATATGTCACAGGTGGAGAGACTATTGAAATTAAGTTCAAGAGAGAGCACGTATTCCAAATATGATTTGTTTTCTCATATATGCAAAGGATTACCAGAACCAATCCAGCAACAATTTGAAATCAAATGTGACGCAGATGACTCCCTGGAAAGAATGATAAGGAAAGGTCTGGGAATACAAGTTATGATGGAAAACAATGCCCGAATTAACGAAAAATCGTCGACAATGAAAGTGACACCAGCAATGGTAAGCGGAACAAATAAAACTAGAAAAGACGATGATGGAAAACTAAAGGACAAAATCATTAAGATAAAACTGAAAGATGGAACGGTAAAACGCATAAATAGAAAAGATCTAAAATGTCAGGCGTGCGGAAAGAAAGGTCATACAAAGAAATATTGTAAATGACAGATTAACTTTATCAAAGAGGAAGAAGCATATTTTGAGGAGGAAGACTTATTAGATGATGAAGACGAATTGGAACAAACAGAAGAAACAAAAGATGATACTTTAAATTAGAGGGAGCGCCGTCTCTGGTAAACCGTGCACCCGTGTTAATCGTAACAGACCTAATCAAGACTAATACAATTACAGTTGTAATAAACGGAGTGATGGTCAAAGCAACTATAGATACGGGAGCAGTAATATCAATTATTACTGATGAATGTGCAGCGAAAATAGGATTTGATAATAGAAAATTGGAAAGCGAAAAGAGCAGATTACTCAATGCATCAGGAGACTATATTGATACTAAAGGTAAATTATTGGAAGTACTGATGAGGATCGCTAATACCACGTTTTTGCAAACATTTACGGTCATAGATACAGAAAAAAATTCGCTACCCTATGAGGTGATATTGGGAAATGACTTTTTGATGAATAATAAGTGTATCATTGATTACACAAATAAAACTATATCAGTCCAAGAAGAAATAGTAACAACTTGCAAAGAAGAGCAGGGCACAGAAACCATAGAATTTCGGTTAAAGGAAGATGTAAAGATTCTACCAAACAACTGGAAAATGTGTCAGATAGAGACAGAAAACTTTGTAATGGCTGAAGTTATGATATATGATCAAAAAGGGATCAAGTTTGTGTGTAGTAAAAGAAGGCAAAGGAATGATACCAATGTTAAACGCAACTAATCA
>CABFPE010000261.1:690330-743286 GCA_900660155.1 Hofstenia miamia
TACAATTATTGTTCAACTGGGTGAAAGATTCAATGATTTCCTGAAAATTGCTTCAAATTTTGACTGTCTCACTAATTTTAATAATGAGCAGTTTGCCTTACTTTGCAATTTCTATAAGGAGGATATTGACATATGTTCTGCAAACTCGGAATGGGAAATTTACAAGGCATTTAAGTCCGAATTTTCAACAAATAATCTTACAACAATTGAGTCTAGTCACTCATTCCTTTATGTAAATAAGGTTTTATCATGCATGCCAAATATTCAGATTTTATTAGAAACATTCTTGGTTCTCCCATGCAGTAATGCTAATGCTGAACGAAGCTTTAGTAGAATAAACCATATTAAGACAATGACTCAATATTGTCTGAACAACCTTGCAATCATGAATATTGAGTGTGAAGTTGCCGCGAAATTTGATATTTATACATGTGTAAAAATATTTTTTGAAAATAAAACTTGTCGAATCTACCTTTTGAAATGTCTCAACATTTCATGAAATCGTTACCAAGTAATTATTGGCTTGAAACTGCATTTATAACAAAGATTTTCATTATAGACTTTCTTCCATGGCAAAATTATTTTAGTAGCTGTCAGTTCTGTGACTTTCTTTGGACCCATTTTGTACATGGACATTACAAAGAAAGAAAATTTTCAAAGGATTTAATATTCTAATCAAGGAGTTCTTAAGACTTGCAAAATTCACAACTGCGTTTTTGTAATAAAATGTGAAGGCGTAGCCTTGTTTGAATTGCTTGTTTGCTTGGCAAGGTACAAGGTTGGAAAGTGGCTGCTTCAACTCTTTGGCTCTAATGCTATCAAGTAATACATTGGGAAACAAAAGTTAACCACTTTCACTTCATCAATGATATTATCAATTCTAAATGATTGGATACACTATAAGCATCGACATAAAATATTGCAAAATGTTTCTCTATTATAATTTTGATTGGATAATTCTATTAATTTAAGAATAATTTGGTTGTTATTTATAAGCATTAATAAAATAACTGAAGAGCTTAAAACAACTGTTTATATTTCATTGTTAGCTTTGTTAGCTCTATTAACAAATGCTTCAATACTTTAAAAGTTGACAATAAACAGATTTACTGTAATAGACAGCTAAATGACATAAATTTAGTTGTATTATACTACTTTTCTTTAATTACCACCGAATTATATGGAAAAGGTAATTCTGTGTTTGAAGTAGCTCCAAACTCACCTCAGACATACGAAATTATGTGATGCGCAACATAGATATATATTTGAAGATTGAACTTGTTTCATAGCAAACTACAAAAATGTATATTTCAAATCGCTTACAAATTAAATTGATCAAATTTCTGGATCCCAATGTAGGTATTTTATTACTTCTTCTCTTCTCAAGCAGCCAAGAACATAAGTGCAGTAATTATCAGGACTGCAGCAAGTTTCATACCAAATACTACAACTCTTGCCGTGATTTTTACAAAATGGTAAATCCGTCCATGCGATACAGTGCACTATGAAATTATAAAATATAAACTTTTGCATCCTAAATTTTACCACGTTTAGTCAAATGTATTGAAATGTATTGAACTTAAAATTTTGCTACTACATTGGAAAAGTTCAAAATTATTCAAATAAATGTTGGATTATAGAATTATTAATTGACTTCAATGTCAATACAGTGTATCATATTGGGATTTAATTAGCCGCAAAAGTATTCGTTTCTCTTAAATATGAAACGAATCTATAATAATTAATAACAATAATAATAATTAATAATGGTATGGATTGACTACAGGAAGGCATATGACGGCATATCACATAGGTGGGTATGGGTGCTGAGGACACTAGAGGCCAATGGAGCTTGATTAGGCAGCCAAAATTAGGAAAGACAAAGGAAGTCACAAAGAATGAGAAGGTTAACTACTTTGGACCACAAAAACAGACTAGGAACGTGATTGAAGAGAACAGACATAGTAGTTGAAGACAAAGAAGACACTTTGAGAACAGATAAAAGAAGTAGTCCTCGTAGTAGTTGGAGCACTAGGGGCAGAAAGCTTTTTGCAGGAGGCATTCTGCATTGATGGAAATTTTAACTGATCGCGTCAGTATATTAAGTATTACAAATATTTTGCAGAAATGCGAAAAAATTTCTGCCATCACTTGGAAAGGAAAGGCTTTTTATTACTAGATAACAATCGAAAGAAAATCTTAAAACTAAATATTATTTGAAAGTGTTGGGGAGAGGTAACGGAAAATTGAGCTTTGTAGATCAGCTTAAATCGTGCTTACCAATGCAGTCTTGCTGAATACTAAAGTAAAATATGCCACAAAAGAACCTAAATAACTTATTTTCCATTTTATTGTTCATTTGTTGCATTCTATTTCATGAAAACTTCTTGTGAACGACAACAATAATTTGGATTAGGGTTTTTCCTTTGCTATTGCCGTGGACTTTTATTTTTTCAGCACAAGTTTATCCCATCTTTGAATTGATAAATAACAAGTTGTTATCAACAGCTGCTCGAAAAGTTCTAAATCGCACATATTGCAAGTATTTATAAATGCCCTTAGAACCCCTACTAACATATAATTTATTAACGAGGGCACCGAACCGATTTAATTGCAAAGTTAAAGTTCATCTACGTTTCTATGTTGCAAGGTGCATAGACTTCCATATTTCCAAGCTGTGCAAATTTAAAATTATGCTTGGTTTCATATATATGTATATATGTTTTTTCATTTTTTGTAGTTCAATTCCTTTGTATTATCGCTAGAAGCCTAATACAATTTTATAAAATGCCTTAGTATTAAAATATGAAAAACATAAATTTATGAAAAAATACAGTATTAGTTTCGGATTCAATTATGACAAAATGTTGGCTATTGATTGTAATTACCTAACAGTCAATCTTAATATTCGCAACAATTATGAATTTAACCTGCTTTATGACACAACGAAATTTGCAGCGATAGACATGGTGCTTATAATTTTTTACTAACATGATGTTTTCACTTGCTAAAACACTATTTGGAGTGCCATATTTTTACTTTTTATAGCATTGCTCTTAATGTGATGTTGGTCGCATGTTTAAGTTTAGTAAGCTGACGCATAAATGGGTCATTTTCCCCACAGTTTATGCTGAGATGAGGACTCCGAGAAATTTTACTATAAAATGTTATGAAAATATGTGTTGTGACCATCATTATTCTCACTAATGAATTAAGTAAACTCGAGTTTATCAAATATTTCACATACACCGGGTGTCATTTTATGCAAATCTATGTATTTTTGTGTAAAGGAATTGCACATAAGCATTTGATAATCTATTATTTACTAAGAGAAAATTCCTGTTGAACAAGCACTAAGCTTCACTCAATTTTATCGCCTAGTAACATTTATAGATAGTTTATTAATAACAATGCAAGTATTATATACCGATTTTAATAAATGGACTACTCAGCAACATTCATTTCAATAATTCAATAAGTATTTTATTGCACTTGTCAAATGTCGCAAAGTAAATCGTTCATATCATCAATACTTAGTGCGATATATTAATATTTTTCTAAATACATTACGCGAAAATATATATTATTCTACCTTTTTTCTTATTTGCAAAAAACTTTGAAAATTGTTTTCACATACTTATAGTACCCTAAACAATTTACATTACTAATGTCTAAAAAATATTAGTTGAATGTAAAAATTAAACAAAAAATTGTTTAAAATGTACTATAAAATTAATCAGATTCACAATATATAGATAAACATGAGCAAAGTTTCACTGACCAGTGCATCCTTCGTGCACCCAACAACAAAAAGTGAAACATTAGATAAATACTTCATTAAAACTGAATTTTAGTGAGCTGCAGAGATATATAGGTCAGAATAACCCGCGTGTCTCAGAACTTAAGAAAATCCGGAAGTAGGAATGCGTTCCAATATGTCCTAGGTGGTAACTGTTCCAACCAGCCCCCCCAAACAGATTTGAATAACTGATACCTTGAAATATGTATAATGTCAAACTTTAATGTACAAAAAACTATGTGAGTAGAATCATAGGGAGAGCGGAATTTCTCTCCTGTAAAAATCAAAATCTTGGATTAACCCATAATCAATATTTATTTTTTAGGCAAAGTAGGTATGGCCCATATGCTATAGCCTTAAGTGAAAAATTTTAAACATAATGCGAAACTCACAATATGACTGCTGGGGGAAAACATAGCAATTCTCTACTTTTACTACAGCATTCAAGCACACAAGTATTCCACCCAGTCCCTTTACACGTTGGCTGAGTAATATGTGTTAACGATACTAATTGGGCAGAGATATACTGGATACTACTATGTAAAATTAATGTACCAGAAGTACAAAAGTGATATTCATGTGAAATTTGAGAACTTATGTGCTCTAAATCCTGATATTAATATGAATCGATATTAAAATAATTAATAAGAGCGTGGAAATATGGCAATTATTAAAAACAAGGCTTCAATTAAGCAATTATAAAAAGTCATACTTTCCAACTTTCCACTATATATATATATATATATATATATATATATATATATATCTGACCTATTTACAACTCTGTAATGTATGTAAGAGTTGCTAATAGTTCACTGGGACTGCAGGTCGGGAATTTTTTGTTGGGCAGCCGGGAAAATTTTTTCTTCAAGGTCTACTTGGACACCGAGTCACATTTAATATAATCAAATGATTGACATAAGTTTATAAAGGGCTCATCTTAATAAAGTCAGGCTTATTATTGTGTAATTACACAAATATCATGTGTGCCTTAATTATAGTGGTAATGGTGCAGAATTTGATTTATTTTGATTTTCGAATTCACTTGCTTTATTTAGAATTCGAATCCAATATTATTACTGTATTTGCAAATGCGAATTCGATTTTTATACATATATATATATACTACTACTACTACTAAATGACTTCAATTCGCTTTATAAAGCGCTACAAAGTAAATTTACAAGTAAAACAAAATTTTTTGAAAATAAAATATAGTTCATAATTATCACATTATTTCTTTTTATGAGATGATCTTACTTCTCTACAATTACTGCAATTGCAAGACAGAAACCATGAGCAAGTATTGTTCAATTTAAAATGATTAATAACATAATCTTCAAAAAATATACGAAGTTGTTTCTTTACAATGCTAGGACGATCATAAATGTTGATATTAGAATTGACTGATATGTAATTAGTCAAGTAAGTAATACGATCCCAATAGTTGCTATGAGATGTAACCAATTTGCACTTAGGATTTTTGAAAATAGTCCGTTTTTCTCTTGATGAATTATTCTTTACACTAACAAATTCAGTATGATCTATTTTGTATAACCCATTCAGTACTTTATTGAAAAATATCAAATCATACAATTGAAATTGAAGAGCAATTGGAAGTATGTTAAGGTGCAACAAATTTTCATAAGATATTTCCTTATTTGAATTTAAACACCAATGTAAGCATTTCCTTTGATATCTTTCAAGTTTTTCAAATTGATGTCTACTTGGCCACCAACATTGTGATCCATAAGTTATAATAGATAATATGCAACTTTTGAATAACTTAGTTCTTATAAATTTAGGTGTAATATATGGTATATTTCTTCTTAAATAAAATAATACATTAATTGCTTTGCTTAAAACTTTGGTATAATGTTGGTTCCATTTTAAATCTGAGGAGATATTTAGTCCTAAATCATTGACTGATTCAACTAATTGAAGATTACATGCCATATGTTTTGAAGAAAGCATATCTCTGCATTTAGTTTTTCCAAAACAAATAATCTTAGACTTAGATGTATTAAATTGCATTTCATTTCTCCGTCCCCATTTTATAACAGAATCAATTGTATTTTTAATAAGAAATTCAGTAGGGGATTCTACTAAAAGTTTGCTGTCATCAGCGAAAAGCCAAATATTTGAATTTATACTAGAACAGAAATCATTAATGAATAGAACAAATAAAAGTGGTCCAAGAACACTTCCTTGAGGTACTCCACTTGTTATTTTTAATGGCTGAGAAATATTTCCACAAATATTTGTGTGTTGGTAGCGACCTGTTAAGTAAGATTTGAACAATTGTATAAACTTATTATCAAATCCAAATTTAGATATCTTATCCAATAAAAGATGGTGCGGAACCGTGTCAAACGCTTTACTAATGTCAAAGTAAATGCCGCAACATGAAGCACCAACATCAATACATTTATAAACTTTGTCTAAATAACATAGCAAATTCGTAATCGTAGAAGATCCACTTTGGAATCCATGCTGAAATTTAGATAACTTGTTTTTAATAAAGGGATAAATATAATCAAATATATATATATATATATAAATTGGTTTACGTAATGATCTCCATAACAAAAACATGTTGTTTATAGTTACTTTTAAAAAACGACTTTTAACATGAAAACTTTAGCTGCATATTTTACAATAGAGGAATTCAGCTGAGGTTTACGATTTCAATGAAAATGTTAGCTCTCGAAATTATTTTCAATTAAAAAATTTCATTAGCCCACCAGAATTTTCTAGATCAGCTCCTGCACTGTACCAAGATTCGAATTACAATCCAACATAGATTGGGATTTGATTTCGATTATTGTACGTCCCTGTTTTGAAATAAGTTTATATTTAATTAATATTCCGTCTTCGAAATTCGAATTAAGCCTAAGTCCAAATTTTGCCAGAAATATAATAGGGTAAAATTATTAAGTTTAATAGAATGATCATTGACAGACTTACATTTCGAATAGAGGATTTGGACTTGGCTATCATTTTGATTTATAAAAAGTAGTTTGATAGTTTTTAATTTCACATCGTAAATTATGAGAGATGTTATAACCATGTTTTTATAATGCGAGATGAAACATTCGAATGTTAGTGAGGACCAGAGTGATGTGCTGTTGATGGCAATATCTATGCAAATATACTCTTACCAAACCTTGCAAGCAACGTTCTATGTCTTAGAAAACTGCAATTTTATCGGGTCAGCGGATCACATCTCATCTGGACCCGGTTACAACTCTGATATATGCATATGGCTTATTGTATACAAATACCCTTTAGTACCTGATATGGAAATTAATTCATGTAAGATATGCATTACGAAAAAATGTACGACTTTACTATGCTAAAATATTCCAACTCCAAGAAACAATTGCTTTGTAGCAAAATAACTGAAGTTGACATACACCTTAATAGATGCTAAGTACCAAAGTCAGTGAATTCAATTGAAAGATGAAGAACCCGTGTAATGATTTTAAAGTGTTATTGTTTGAATAACGTACTATTATTGAAAATGTTTAACTTTTAAATATTTGCTTATATGTATTCTATATCATTCAATTCACGACACACATTGAACTTTACTTGCTATTTGCTGGTTGTCCTTGCTGAATACATCTACTTCAACAACAAGTAATATGGGGATTATCATCAACATCTTTGCTATAGGTATTTCAGTTGTTTTTACCAGCATGATATATGCTAATTACTCCACTATAATATTTTATGTGGGTGTTATTTTTGCAGTGTATATATTATTGAATGCTGTTCTTCATGTTGCACGATTAGTCAATTACTACTATTGGCAGAAAATTGGGCATAAAAATGTGGATTGGAAAGCGAATGGTGAATGGGCAGTAATTACAGGTTCGACAGACGGAATTGGGAAATGTTATGCACAGGAGCTAGCTGAAAGAAAATTCAATATTGTATTAATCAGCAGAAATATGGATAAATTGAAAAACACTGCTAAAGAATTAGAAGATACATATGAAATTAAAACCATCGTAATTGTAGCTGATATGAAACAACCAAATGTTTATGAAGCTATTGACTCTCAGTTGAAATCTCTCGACATTGGTGTACTCGTCAATAATGTGGGAATGTTTTATAATTTACCGGATTTCTATCACAACATTGATGGTGGTTCTCATGAGGATTTAACGAATGTAAATGCACTATCTTTTTTGTTATTGAGTGCAATAGTTTTACCGCGAATGAAAGAACAAAATAAAGGAACCATAATAAACATTAGTTCAGCCATAGGGGACCTTCCATTTTTAATCATGGGGGCCTACCCTGCATGTAAACGCTTTATCAATATACTTTCATATGCTTTAAGTCATGAGTGTAGCGGAACCAATGTAAAGATACGGTTGGTTTCACCATATTTTGTAATTACAAGCATGTACATAGCTGAATCAACTTATTGGAAACCTCTTGCCAAGGATTATGTCAAATCAGCCATAAACATGACATACAGTTCAGTTTTAAAATCATATGGATACTTTTCACATGAGCTGCTCCATTTGGCATGCATCTTGCTTCCAAAATCCTACGTTCTTAATAGAATGGACCTTTTTCTTTTTGATATAAAAATGGATATTCTCGAATTATTAAAGCAAAAAAAATAAACGCATTTCTCTATTCATTTCGACTACTAATATTTCTTGATTATATTAATGAAATATTAGAATATATTTTCGTATTTTAATATTAAGCATTCATTGTCATTTTGAATAAATCTCTTTAAAAATTGCTATATCTGAAGGAAGATGACTTTTCTTCATAGATAAAGCAAAAGAACCATGTTATTATTCCAAGTTCTAAGTTTTTCTTCTTTAATTTACTTTCAAGAATGTAATTCGAATTTCTGTCAGAATAATCCTTCGATTTCCCTTCATCTAAAGTAAAGGCTGTGGCAAATAAACTTGATTACTCTCGGACTTAATATAACGCAAGTTGGCGCAATAATTTTTGTTTCAGGTTTCAGCTTTTCAGTTTATGAAAGATATAACATTTTAAGATTTTTTCGAAATTAGCTATCAGATGTATCATTCTTGACTAATTGAATATATGACTTCCATCATTTACTTCCCAACGACAGACGCTTAACCATGATTTTGAAAAGGGGGTACCAATAATGAACATTGACTAAAAATTTATTTAAATATCCTACAAAAGCCTGTTTCAAAAGCGCAAGTAGCGTATTACTTTACATGTATAGTTTCAGATAAACTATGTAAAAGCAATAATCAATTTTGAATGCAAAAGGAAATTGAGCTTGCCAACCTCTGACTGTGCAAAAGTTTCATACAGATAGTATGTTGAAGCGATTAACTTGGGCATTACAAATGCCTTTAGTCTTCTTGTCTTATTATTGCACAGATGGATGTTAGCTGCGATTCCAAAATACTGTGTGGGTGTGGGCACATACAAAGCTGCAAGTAACAGCAAAATTGCTTTTTCATAGGGAATTACTGAGCACAGCGTAAGTCTATTCTGTTACACCATTTACTGTAACCAATGTTCAGATTCTAATTACTGTATCGCACCATTGTCATTCACGACGAAGCTCTGCTGTGAGACTATAAGTAGATTGTAAGTTCATCAACTTTACACTGCAGAAGCGACCAATCTTACACAACAAATTTTATCAGTCCTGGAATTGCACGTTAAATACCAAGTGCCCACTTTGTTTTAAACCAAAACAGATTTCAAGATTGAAAATAATTACATCCAAGACAAATAGGAAGATATTTATTCTGTAGTAGTCATTGGTTGACTGGTCGTGTACACTAGCAGCCTGGCACGATAATTATATCATAAAACAATCCTAGGCTTCTCTAAGCTCAAACCAAGCTCTGAGATCTATGCCAAAATCTGTTGTATGGATAAATTTTCAGGGTAGCTCTTTTAAGCCATTCATTAGTTAATAAATGCATGCTATTGCCACCACAAGCTCTGTGTAGAGCTTTGAGGAAGCTACCCAGTAAACATAGACGTCGCTGAACGACATAATAGCGGCTCTAAAACGACATTACAAAACAACGTCTTTTCACAATAAAACGACAAACTATCAATAAAAATGCAGTTTTTAAAAAAATTATCTTCAAATTGTCTAATACTAAAATTATTCCTGTTTTAAAAATTTTTTTGCTAGACGGAATTATACACCGCCACTAATCCGCACTATAAACGCCACTCAAGCAATTCAACGCCTATTAAACGCCAATACACCACAAAAACGACGTCGTTACAATATTTCTATGTTTACTGGGTAAAAATTATTCTGCCCATTCCAGTCCAAGCACGGATGCCGTAGAAAAAATTTTGTCTAGGTATCTGGTCCCGTTTCCGGCAGGGTAAAATATAAAACAGCAAAAATCAATATAATTCAACGGACACTCAAATTTTAAAAAAAATAAAAATTAATTTTTGGCAAAACTAAAAGTTCATTGACAGCATGCTTTTATGTAATAATTTTGAGGCAGACCGTGCAGCAAACAAAATCTCTAACAAGAAGACCTTATTCTTTGACCATATCACTGTATTTTGCCAAAACTGCACTCTCACCACCAACATGGTTGCTTAACGTGTAGGCATATATGCTATCAAAAATATTCTACAGTTTCTGATCACGCATTTCTTCGATTGTCAAAAAAATCAAAGAATCAAATGCTGAGTGATTTAAGTAGCTTAGTGTGTCATAAGCACTTTGAGTAAAAGTTTTTTTTGACAGTAATACTTTGATGTGAAAATGTACATTGTAAGTTGGCTTGGTGCTTAGCTGGTACCTGGTTCCGTAGAGTTACTGTCGGACCCAGTTTCAAACGGTTTTTTTATTGCGGTACCTGCAAAGCTCTAGCTTTGGGCAAACAGCCTATCAAGATATTGAAATCACTAAAACCAGGAACTGATTCCAACATTATTATGGAAACAATAAAAGTAGATTCATTAAAAAGGGTTAATTAAAGCACAAAGTATATATGTAGTTTTCCTAGCTCCAATTGATTGCGCTGTTGCATTTCTCCCAACGCCTTTGTGGCAAATGGTAGCACTTTGCGAAATTTTCGAATGGGTCAAAGCTGCTCTAAGAATCTTGTCATTTAAATTAGAACAAGATTTTGCAGTCTGTTTAAAATTAGATGGTTTCAGTTTAATAGGAAGTTATAAAGGCATAAAGTGGCATCTTTTTGGTTTTTACTATAATATTTTTACTATAACATTTGTGGTGTGTGTCATATTTTGCAATAGTTTAAATAATTTAAGAAAAAATTAAAAATTAATTTCGGGTTTATACCCGTTTAAAAAATTTTAAACAAAATTTATTTATATGTATTTTATATATATATATATGTACTCATTCAATTTCAATTAATGTACTTCATGGCCTAAGCCCAGAGAAATTTAATTGCTAGCTAATTGTTGACCTGACCCAGTGGCCAACGCGTTTCTAGGACTGGCCATATGTATGCTTGCAGATGGAAAAATATTAAGCGAACTATATACATTATTTCATGGAATTTGTGAGCTGTTATTAGAAATTAGTGAAGTATTTGCTTTAAAAAATTGACTTTTTATTATGTATGAGTTTTTTTATTTGTATTATACCTTGTTCTCAATAATAGAAAAACGTTTTATATTGCTCAAATCATTTTGAAAAATGGATGTTCATATTTAGGGCATATTTAACTAAAGTCTTTCATATTGTCGTCATAAAAATAAGATCATATTTTGTTTTTTTAAAATCATATTTTTTGTTTCCCTACTAATAATATGTTATCCGATATCCGGTAAATTATCCGGTATCCATACACAAAGGGAATCACGATGGAATAGAATCCAATATGTTTGATGATCTTCGTTNTCCGATATCCGGTAAATTATCCGGTATCCGACAATCAAAATATCCGGAATTATACGCTATCCGGTATATTCAATTCACTATACGGATCCCATCCCTAAATGCAATATAGCAGCAGCTCAAAAAGTGTACATTTTATAATAGTAATGAAATTATAAGTAGTCAATCCTAATTTACATCGAACTTAATTAAAATATTTCAAACTTAAAAAAATAAAGATTCAATTGCAACTAACATGCAATAATAATGGTTAAGAACTTATATTCCTAAGACAGTATTAAAGAGGGATATTTAGTTTGGAAATAGTTGAAAGTTTTTTCTATTATTTTTATTGATCCATAAGACGGCCAATGACCTCAGTGGTAAATTGTAAATATCATTCATTATGTGATCATTGATAAATGAAAGGAACGTTTCTTTATCCATACACAAAGGGAATCACGATGGAATAGAATCCAATATGTTTGATGATCTTCGTTTTTTAATACTAGTAATGGCTTCAATCCAATATTTTCTTTCATATCTTGTTCTACGAGATATTATTTTTGCATAGAATTTGCTGATCAACAGAAAGAGATGCTGCAACAGCAGCTATTACAAATGCACAAGTGTTTTTCATTACTAAAGAAAAAAATTTATAAATTTTAGGAAATTGTGAAAATTTATAACAAAATAAATGAACGCATTTAATTTAATTCATATACTAGTAGTTTCAATAACGCAATTTGCATTAATGCTAACCAAATATTGGTCCATATATAAATTTCTTCAATAAAATAAAAAATAATTGTAATTTTTTGTATAGATTTAACCTCATTTGCAAGTAGTAATAAGTAAAAAATTCCTATTCAAATGGACCAATGAATAATCTTAATGAGGTTATTATAAGCAATTTTTAAATTCTACAAGCAGGAACTTCAAACCTTGTTATCCAATTTCAGGTTTGAGTTTTAAAGTTTACAATGTATGTTACCAAATTTTACATACATTAAATTTACAAATATAACTAACTGCAATTCATTTAATCAAATTTATTTAAATAATAATTGTTTTATTTAATTGTTCTTGATAATATTGAGCCTTATATAATAAAGCAACAATTACTATTAATATATATATATATATATATATATATATATATCAGCCAAGTACAATATAATATAAAGTAAAGGATTGATGTTTTGTGTAAACACAGATGTTGCACATAATTGAAGGGAAAAGTTAATTGAATTTCCTGATGTTTACGGGACCTTTCGGAGGAATTTGATTAACCTTGAAAAATTTAAGGGGAGATGGTCATTATCTTTTCGCACAACATTTCCCTGATGTGTGCGGCCGGCCTAAGCAATTCAAATGAATGTGTTGCCACCCCTTTGTGGCCAAACTATATCAAACTGTATTAACAACTCTATTTTAACAAAATCAGTCAAACTTCTGTACTTCTATGTGCAATTCGTCGTCTGTAAAGATGCTTGACTACTCGTCTGCCTGATAATCAGACAAAAATCAAGAATGCATTTGATAGTTTGAATATGACATTGCTAAGGACGAAATAAGTTTTATGTTTTTTTAACAATCAATTTCAGGTATTATTGTCACACTGAGGTATTCAAACACTTTTGCAGTGAAAACTTTACGATTTGTTTTATTGATTAAAGAATTACACAAACATTATTTACAAGACTTTATTCAAGATAAATGATAGTGAAATTGAGCTTTTTTAGTTTATGATGATGAAAGGATTTCGATTTGGAACATTTGTGTTCACGTAATAATATTCTAGAAAGTATACTCTGCAAATGCTCCATACTACCTGCGAAAACATTTCAGAAATTGCATACTGGTTCTAACGTTAGGCTGCTGATTTCCTTTTAAATAAAAATCAATTTCTCCAGATATTCAAACACTATTTTTTGATGCCTACTATGAAATGCAGAATCGCAACATTTGCTTGCTCTTGCTCTGCCTGAAATAATTGAAAACATGTACCATTTTTTGACAACAATTAATTTTTTAAATTCATTAAATTGATCCCATAAATTATATTCTGATTTATCATGGATTGCAAGTCCAATGTGCTAACGGCTAACCCTATATTATTTCGCATTTTGCTCCGCACTCTATTCTGTGGTGTTCTTAAATTTGAAATCTTTATTCGTTCGCAAGTTTTAAGCGAGTAAGAATTTTTTAAGGATTTTCTGAAATAACATATAATATACAAAATTATGAATAAATATTTTTTAAATGAATAATTCAAAATGAGTAACTTCTTAACTTATTTTTCAATCAAATATTTCAATTTAATAATTTCTTACATAATATATAACAACTGAATTTGTAGATTGATTCACGCCATTTTTAGAAAAAAAAACATTTGTCAACTCTATCTGTTATTATTAAAAGAAAAAGACCTTCGCTCTGCATTCATGAAGAATGTATGTGTGTATTCTATATATTTTTATAACTTCTGGCATTTTTGAATATAACGACTAAAAATATTCACAATACAAAATATAGTGTTATACTTATGCTATTTAAGAATTGCAAGTACAAGGTGATCCACCATAAATTAATAATAACTTATAATTAGACCAATCAGACTTGAGTGACGAAATAGTTCATCATGTATAGGCATTTAAGGGCCTTGCATTGAGTGTGATAATTAGTCTAATACATTTATTTTATCTGATCATTGAAGAATATTCTTACATGTATTGAATTTGTTCAACGATACTTTATCTGTTATACGTGCCTTCAAAACCAAACATCGTAAAGCCTTGTCTTGGCACAACTTCAATAACCTCTTGAAAAGGCATCATTGATAATTCAGGAGTATGTTGCAACAAATCATTATACACGAGTTTTACGTAATTTTTTTGCAGTAAACATTCAGAGTTGACAAATTGATTGGATTTGCAACACCATGTTTAGCACGATCACCCAATGATATGCCTCTAGATCTTGGACTTTGGGGTCTAATAGAGGCAAGTATTTATCATTAAAATATTGCATTCCTTTTTGCTAAACTCAGAATTCGAAGAAGACACATATGCTGCACTATCAAAATTGAGTTGCAAGCTTCATCTCAAAAGGTGGATTTAATGAACATTTACTACAACATTATGATTACTTCCCAAATTTCAATGTTATGAACAGCTAAAATTATATTTTATTAGTTTCCAATTTCAACTTTTAAGCTCAATCAAGAAATGTGCGCGAGTTATGGACATTATATCTCCGTGGCGCAGACAAGCAAAGGCCAACCCGGATCGGGCTCGTTAATTTTCTCCAAACGACAGAATTGTCCCGTTAATTTCATGCAGATCTGTTGACCTAAGTCATTTCTGAAAAGTAGGCGTACTCACCACTTAGTCAACCTAATTTTCAACAAACATTTAAAATATACGTCTATGAGCTTGAAATTTATAAGTTCATCCCTACTATCATTTGTTTCTGGATACCCTACTGATAAGTTTGTCCAGATTGAGTTTACGGAAAGCGATTCCAGACAGAAACTGTGCCTAAGATTTGGACACTGAACAATATTTTTTCCTGCATCTCGATATCTTTCATTGTTGTCTAGTTTACTTAGAAAAGAAAACCTGTTCTTGTTGGGATTTTAAGGGCCTATTTTGCACATTATTCAATATGATTCAATTTTTGAAGAAATAAAGATCAACCGATAATCATAAATATTTACGTAAATCTTAGAGTTAATTTGAACAATTAAGTTTGTGAAATTGATAAAATTGAGAAGAAACTTGCCCATTTTTCTTGACTAATCAAGACCAAGGCAGTTTCGGAAAAGATTATTTAGTGATTAAACGTTCATTATCCAGCACATAATATTCCAAATGGAGCTAATTTAGTGTATGACTATGCATATGCAACCATTAACATTTACCCAGAAAAGTAGTCTAAATTTTATTGTGTCTTTCTATAAAAATTATTTGAAATGTCGGATTACGTTATTGAATTTATAATTTAATGCGTTTTATCTGCATCAAGGCTCTATCACTTAATTTTTCACCTAAAGTTATGTAAATTTGAAAGTGTATAATATGCGAAAATCACATAAGATACTTTCTTGATCATCCATGTATTTTAGTCATCAATTATTTGATGACACTTTTCTAACACCTAGAATCCCCATATACGTAAAAGATCACAGTGCACCTTATGTGTGAAAGGTGTACGGGATAGCTTGATGCCACTACCTCCCAAAAACGAAGATTTAATGAATTTGTGAAAGAAATTATTGGAAAAGCTAGTGTACATTTTATGTAATATAGACAGCTATTGCTAAGGATTGGAATAAAGCCTGACCTATCAAAATACTTGTTTTGCTTTATGCAAGTTATAATCTAGTGCTGCCGAAAGCTTAACCAATTAAACAGGGTGTTTACAATTAATAATGAATTTTATTGAAGGTTACTGTAAGTCTGGGTAAATTATTAGAAATTTGATGAATAATGTATGCAGCTTTAATGTTTGTTTCCGCGAGTGACTAGGCTTTTAGCATCACACCACGGACGGCCACGGTTAGAAATAAAAGATTATAGCGACCAACCACAAATCACTAGGTAGTTGCTAGAACATGCAAAAGTTTAATAACAGTGATTAATAAGGCAGATATATATTTTGTGAAATGACATTTTCTAAATTGAAGCAAACACCCGTTTCACTTGATGCTGCATGTATAACAAAACAATATTAAATTTCTTGACTTGAGAGCAAATAAATGTTGCGATTCAGTAAACAGAGGTTTCTACAAAATAGCACTTATAATGCAATAAACATTACGAATATAAAACATTTGACTTCAAAATGTTATTCTCGTCGTAAATGTCAGTGCATTGACTGTTAAGCATGCTAATGTTTGCTTATTTTCGTCTTGACTCTTCAATCGCGACACCGTACATCGGTAATTATCTTTGAATACACATAAAATATTGATCTTAATTCAAGAATGGGCCTAATCATCAACACCGTTGCCACAATCTTTTCACTTGGAATTACCTACCTGATATATGCTAACAGCATCCTATTATTTCATGTGAGCATTATTTTTGTACTGTGCATGTGCTTATATGGTGCTTGCCATGTTCTACGATTCATCGACTTAATCTACTTTCAAATCATAGGATATCGACTTGTGGATTGGAAAGCGAATGGTGAGTGGGCAGTAATTACAGGTTCGACAGACGGAATTGGGAAATGTTTTGCACAGGAGTTAGCTGAAAGAAAATTCAATATTGTGCTAATCAGTAGAAACAAGGAGAAATTGAAAAACACTGCGAAAGAATTAGAAGATACTTATGGAATTAAAACCATCGTAATTGTAGCTGATATGAAACAACCAAATGTTTATGAAGCTATTGACTCTCAGTTGAAATCTCTCGATGTTGGCGTACTGGTTAATAATGTGGGAATGTTTTATAATTTATCAAACTTCTATCAGAATATCGACGGTGATTCTCATGCTGATTTGATGAATGTTAATGCATTACCCGTTTTGTTATTGAGTGCCATAGTCCTACCGCGAATGAGAAAACAAAATAAAGGAATTATCATAAACATTAGCTCAGCCATTGGCGACCTTCCATTTTTAATTATGGGGGCCTACCCTGCATGCAAGCGTTTTATCAATATGCTCTCATATGCCTTAAGTCATGAGTGTAGTGGAACCAATGTAAAAATACGGCTGGTTTCACCATATTATGTCATTACAAATATGTACAGGGCTCAAGAAAGCTATTGGAAACCGTCTGCTAAGCGTTATGTCAAATCAGCCATAAAAATGACCTATAGCTCAGTTTTAAAATCATATGGATGCTTCCCACATGAACTGCTTCATTTGGCAAGTATTGGTTTTCCAAAATCGTATGTTATCAAAAGAATGTATCTTTTTATTATTGAAGTGAGAACTAAGATAATTGAAGCGCTAAAGCATAAAAAATAGTGGTGTCTGTCTTAATATTCTGTTAATATTTTTTTAGTTTATTTTATATGATAATATATAATCTGACATTTCTGTTAACATGTATCAATAGAATAGTCTAAAAAACATTGTAACCTTAAACTGCTCAAGACATGAGTCCCATTTAATGGAGAACTAAAAAATATCCCTGAGTCCGAAATATTTGTCAAAAACTTTCAAATTTTTTCGAGAATCAAGAGGTGTGTAGCCTATGGGAGCAACAACTAGCTTCAGCGATTTCTTAGATGACCATTCACCATGACCAAAAGTCATGAGTTGCGGCGCTGTAGACTTGGGATTTGCTTATTAGTTTGTGAGCTATGAGCATATAAAACATTTTTGAAGAAACTATCACAGAATCTAAAAAGTTCCTAGAAATTGTTGGGTCTATCAAAAATTGAAAAATATTTCTGTTCTAAAATGCTGCATGGTATATAAAACAAATAACTCTTCTTTCCAGTTAAGTCTTAGTTTACTTCTAACCTCAGAATTCTCTTGATTAGGGGGGTGCATGCACCTCTTCCCTTTTCTGTGAATGCCTATAGTTTTATTAAGCTCTTCTTATGAATAGGATTAATGATTGCTTGTTATTTTAAAGTTTTCACCACAGTAGTTAAGTAATCAAAAATCCTTAAGTGTCACTGTAGATTCAAAAAAAGTCTGATCCGAAAAATTGATATTTGCTAGAATTTAATAAAGTACTTCAACCTTATTCAAATTTGTAGAAACTAAACCAAGTAAATTTCAACTTAAATGATAAGGCAGTCAACTATTTGTTCATAATTTTCTGGTCAATATTTGCTAGATTAATAGGGAAAATATGTTTAAAAGTGCTTGCGTAATGGTATCACCAGTGCTGTCCATAGGAATAATTATTCCCCATTTGATGGGATGAGACAGAAATATTGTCTCATGAATCAGCCTGGCTATGACATTGAACGCTTGTACTTATAGAAACAACATAGCATTTGAAAAATGAGATTACCATTTGAAAAAAAGTTCGCACTCGAGTGTACTATAAAATTGTAAAGTATACAGTTATATTGGATATTAATAAAACAGTCATAAATCCATTAAGTCAAACTGCTGGTACAAATATTTCCATAAAAACGCTGAAAGTCTTTTAGTATTCATTAGGGAGTGAAATTGGGTCCCCAATTAAATCCGATCCGATTTTGGGTTTCGGCTCGGGTTCGGGTATAAACCATAGATTGATTGATACGAATATTATCCACCACTTCATTTGAAAAAGATCTAAGAAGCTAAGTAGTGCCAATTAATGGCTATGCTTACCCTATCAAAAAAGATCTAATACGTGAGTACAGCGAATTAAAAACTACGTTTCGAGTAGTGAATATTCAGATTGGGTCTGTTTCCGGTCCATGATAAGCTCTATAAAATTGGTGAAAATTCATAAGAAGTTAGTTTCATATCAAAATCCATTGAATTTCTGACACATTGGGCACTTTTGTAAACCTGGTCGTGGGACGATTTCTTGTAAAATTTTCTATGCAAGAGATTAACCAAATAGTTGATTCATGATTTGATAGATTTTGTACTCAGAGCCGCAGCATCACAATGTTCTTGTTTGTTTAGGTAGTAAACACATTTTTAGGAATCTAGAAAACAATGATAGAGTTGCACACTAATACGATCTAAATAATGGGATTAAGATTAAGACTACTGAGAATGTAAAATGCAGTACTAACTAAAATTCCACATCCAGCAATATAAAATGATCCACACTTAGAAATTCACTCACTGTTAGCAAACGCATTATTTACAATTAAAATGTATTTACCTTTATTCTCAATTAGCAGGGGCGCAGAATCACTTGTTTTGGGGATGAGTTCGATGCATGATCATAGTGACGCTGAAAAACTGCGACTCAGAAGTAATTAGTTTTCAAAAATAGGGGAATTTGTTAGTATAGCAGAAATTTAATTCAGTGTATGTCAGTTATACAAACAGACATTCAGTCACGTGATGAAAAATAAAATATTGACTTTAATACTTATGAAAATTTTCTTAATATTCTATTTAGACTTACTTATTATACAGGTAAGACTTGCTTCGCTTTTTGACATTTGTTGTTTATTGAATATATTCGAATTTGGTTTTGCAGTTTTAATACAATTGTAAGCTCCCTCTTCGCTTGCGGTAGAAGCCTTAAAAAATGCCCGAGTAAAGGAAGTTTTTTTAATTATTACTTAGTCGTGCCATTTGCACATGTATATCTGGAGCCAAAATTGAGTTGGAGCAAAATTTGAACATTTAAATCCAGGTGGAATAGAATTCTCTGATAAGAACCAAAACATTTATTTTATGAGACAATTATGAATTTTGTGTTTGTGGTTAGTTTGATTTGATGTTAAATGATACATCATTTTTGAACTTTTTAAGTCAAAATATTTATTTTTATTAGAGATTAGTGCGGTGTGGCATTTAGGATTCGCAATTTATACGGTTAACGATAAACTTAAAACAACTTCCGGTCGCATAAAAATAAATTAGCCCATCAAGTTATTCTTAAAATGTAGAATAAAGGTGTGTTCATTTTACATAGCTTTAATTCAGCATATCTACGATTTAAACAAAACCTATTCATTTGTTATACGGTCGTCTTTAACCTTAACTTTTGAAAATTGTTAATGATCCTATAAAATATTTTTACATGCTTACAGCTCAAAATCTATTAACTCTATGCTCAATTTGAAAACCCCACAGATAGAGGAGAGTCTCTCCCTTTTGCTCTTAGTCAGCGACTCTACTCCGCCACATTAAAGCGTGCTGTTACGTGGATTCTCCGGTTGCCTCAATGGGTATGAGACATTTTGAACCTAGCAAGAAATCGTCAAAGTTCTTTGATGCTTCCATGTGCTCAAAATCCTATTAATTCCTAAGCACTAGGTATGGAGAAAATTTAAATATTTTTCAAAAATTCAAAATTTTCAAAGAAAAATTGCTAATCTTTTCAACAAAACGTAGTTTTGGAAAAACGGTTTTTCTGAAAAAAGGGCACCATCTGGTGCAAAAGTTAATGAGAATAGTGACTTAGCATCTTATTTTTCCGCAAAAAATAATTTTGTGTGCTAAAAGGTCAATTCTAAAATGTAAAATGAATATATATTCTCATTTTTAACAACAACTACATGCAGACATTGATAAATTGACACATGTAATCAATTTAAAACATTTTCGCATTATTTATCCCAAAAATCTGATTTTGAACCGAAGTTAATAAACCTAACTTACTAAATTTTCATTGGAAATTATAATTTCATGAAAAGAGTCCCCTACACTAATAAAATTGCGGCCTCATTGACCAAATATCCATTGATGTCAGAGCTTTATTATGGATGATTCATACTCCTAAATGAGAATATAAATAAACTTGGCATTGTTGATCATGCCTTGTCTTAGTTATAAGTGCGACATAGCGCCGCAAAATATCTTTTATTGCAATGGTTTGTGGGAAAAAATGCACAATACGGTTGTTGGCGGTTTTTCCGCTTTTCTGTGGCAGTAATATTATCCAAACTGTAACGCACTCATCTGTCTGCACAAATACAAAATTAACATTATATTTTCAAATTTTATATGAAAGAACGCTTAGGATAAAATGATTAACAAAAGTAATGACAGTATTCAGTAAACTTTCAATCACAAAATTTTAATGAAATTTTTGACATTTTTAGGACATATATCTGATAAAAACTTATACACACAAAGGATTGAATATATGTGTATAGATGTGCAACAGCATATTTTCAACTTATTTTTTAAACATATATACATCAAAGTAGCCTGTTATTGGTTTTGAACAATTTAAGAAAACTAGAGAAGTTCCATAAATATTTTCATAGTACTGACCGACATTTAAAGAGCAACCAATGCTTTGCAATAATGTATCGCAATAATACTGCAATGTAAAAAATTTAAAACAAATATATTACAATACACATTTGCTAGTCATATAATATTATGATATATTGAATATTTTTATTAATTAAAGGCTATAATATTTTAGTCAGAGAATACATTTTTGCCAGGCTTGTCATGGGACAGCTTTTTTCTGTCCCATTCCCATTACATCACACGTCAGACTTGTCCCCTCACGTCCCACTACAACCCTGTTAGACATCGATATTTAATTTATAGCACATTATCTAAATTTTGAAACATAGGAAACATATAAATGTGAATTTCTCAAAATATTGTTTTAGGCTGATAAGACTATTTGATACAAAGGTGTCGAAATATTCTGAAAAAAAGATGTTGAAAAACAATGAAAAAGGTGTTTTAAACATCGTTTCAAACGTGTTTAAAATATTATATATTTTTTTCAGACAACCCTGTATAAACATACATTGATAATAGACTTTTCGGCAAAATTTTGTCCCACGACTGGTCCCATGGGACAAGTGGAACAGCTTTCCTTGTCCCATCCACGTCCCATGACAATCCTGATTTTTGCCCAAATTGTAAATAGCAAACTTACTGAAGCTATGCTTGACATTAGTTTGAAATTTATTTAAAATTTTGTTTATACTGCTTTAGCTGGTGTGAGACATTCAAAATAGTTGTACATGTGAGAGTATTGTATTACTGCTTCGATATAAAGGTAAAGCCCTAAAGAGGTATTGATGTTATCTATTTAACATGTATTGTCATACATTGATTTAAATACACACAAAAACAGAAATACTACTTTTTACATTAAGCAGTTTGTTGTAGCAGACTTTTTGGATTAAATGCTACGAATTTATTCAGCAAATGCTGCAACCACTCCGTAGCAAGCTTACTGCTTTTATGATTTACTCGATAAGGCAAGCGTAAACGGACATATCTAGGCTTGACAAATTTGTGGTCAACAGCATTGTAAGCTGTAATGCAGCGTTATTGCAGATCAACGAAGTGTCGTCAAATCACATGCTAAAGGTGTGTTCCCACTATCGACTTTTATCAGCAGCTTTTAATCGAAAATGCAATTATTTTCGTTCACATTGGCGATTTTTTATCATCCGACTTTTTATCAGAAAATGCGGAGTTGGAAGAGCGTTCAGACTATCGATTTTTTATCAGATGATAAATTATCATCTTTTGATTGACAATAAGAAAAACAACAACATCTGTTTATGGATTGGTTTGACTTGGAATGTAAACAATGCTTACATATTTTGAAGTTGAAATATTTCAACCACAATAATTTACGTTTTGGAAGTCTGTTCCCTACTTGAGAAGTAAGCAATTAGTTTCAAGTAGCTATTCGACTAGTTTTAGTACCGTTCAGACTATCGACTTTTATCAGCTGATAAATTATCAGATGACAGTAATTTGGCTGTTTTGCCAAAAAATCGGATGGAGCGTTCAGACTATCGACTTTTATCGCCGATAAAAAAGCAGATAGAGTGTTCACACTATCGACTTTTATCACCGATTTCTTGACAGATGATAAAAGTCGATAGTGGGAACACACCTTAAGGGTGTACGTCATCACATGTTAAAAATTCAATATTTTTTAGGTTTAGAGTTTAGATCAATAAAATATTGAAAAATTTAGGTTTTAGGTTTAGGTTCTACGGTTTAGGTTTACGAAATGTCAATTTTTGAATTGGGTTAGGGCTTAGGTATATAAAATATTGTAAAATTTAGGTTTAGTTTCCAGGGTTTAGGCTTACGAAACGTCAAGTTGACTTGGGTTAGGGCTTAGGTCTATAAAATATGTCACGTTTAGGTTCCAGATAACGTCGTATAAAAAGTTGCGTAGCAGGTTTATTGCTGCTTCCCACCAGCGCTAATTTTAAAATCCGAAATCTAAATTTTGGCGAAAAATTCAATTAATTTACAATTTTGAATTTTCTTTGTTCTTAACATACCTAATACCTAAGATTCAGATTCGAATTAAATAAAATAGCCTCAAAATTCGGATTCTTATTTGATGATAAATTTATGAATTAGCAGGAGCTTAACTTATATACAAAACTACTAAAAATTTAATAGCTAAAGTTATGTTATTCTAAAATTGAAGGAAACGTTTGAAAAAATGACAAAATCAATTTCTTATACTTAAGTAATTATTTCATTTCAATCAATAGAAATTCATCTTGAAATACTGCATTTGAGTGATTAATCTCTTGACACATTACATTAGAAGTCATACCTAATGTCAAAAGAATAACATCTAGTTTAGTATATAAGACGTTTATATCTAGAAAATATTATCTTTTAATGATGCACATAGCGCAAAAAATGTTTCTAAGCAATCTAAAAATACATAGTCTTCTGCCAAATTTAACTATGCTATGATCTTCTAACTAAATGCACAAATAAAGAATGTTTTTGAACGAATATAAATAAACATTGATACTAAAATAATATTAATAATTTTTATACATTTCGACATTCAATGTTGTATCTTCGCATAATTTGTTCCTATACATCATTATTGAATTCAAAGAGAACAACCCTAACCCTCTTTCTAATGAGAAAATAATATACAGGGTGGTTCACAAAGAATAACATTTTTAATCGGATTATTATAAATCAATGAATTAACGAAGGAAAATTTAACTGAATATGTTTATTAATATTACACAGAGATTATAATGAATTCTCACACAGTCCACCGTTTTACTCAATAACAAAATCTTATCTGACAAGTTGGTCACAGCCATGACCATTTCTGGCAAAGAGATTTCTTGAACTTCTTGTATAATCTTTGTCTTCAGGTTTTCCAAGCTTGTTGGCACAAAGTTGCGGTAAGTTCTAGCTTTAAGGATATCCCACAAATAGTAATCTATGGGGTTGATGTCTGTTCACCTGGGTGGCCAAGAATGTCCATAACTTCTTCCGATCATCAAAACTTATATATGTATACATAAATATTAACCAATAGAAAAACGGTACATAACTACCTATACACACAAACATATCAAGCGGAAAATGTCATTCTTTATGAGATAATCTGTACAAAAAATAAAAAATTATGTTTCTATTTTCATAATAATAAACAGATTTACTAGAAAAATAGTTTTTTTTCTGAGAGCAACACTAAGATATAAAGCTTTTGGGTGCAATAACTAACGTCAAATATTTTGATGGTCATGCACGGCGTGCACAAAGTCAAATGTCGTGATGCCTCATCGAGTTCTCAAAAGAGCTAAATTTAAAAAGTAAATAGAGCAGGAATCATTAAGTCATTAAATGTTTTCGCAACGTAAGCATCTTTATTAGTGCGTGAGTATGAGTGCTTAAAAATTCTTCAAAAAACAGATTGCTAAAACATTTCTTGATTAATTAGATTTTGTCATTGCACATGCTTAAGCAAGAATAAAATATCTTGATTTTCAAAAATGAAAAAGAAATTATTCCTAAGCGATGGAAATTTCTTTTGTTAAAATTTCAAACTAATTGACCACAAAACAAAAAAATGATAGGTTAGTTATTATAGGACGGTGCAAAACTTAAAATCAAGAGCTTGCTCATATATGTATATGTATATATATATATATATATATATATATATATTAATATATATATATATATGACCTTCACGTAACCAGGACACAACCATATTATACGCCGATGTGAAGTGATAATATAATTGGCTTCTTCAATCACGCATCAATTTCATCACACTAATCACCTCAGAGCAATATAGAGAGAATATTTGTTATTCCAATGACTTGCTACAGAATACAAGGTATTTCTAAATAATAACACTCATTTTGGTATGAGGTTGGATGCACAATTCATTCCCCAATGTTGCTATTGCTACAATCTACAGACCATTTCATAAACTTCCTATTAGTGGAGCTTCATTTGAGAAACTTTTAATCACTCAAAAGATTAAGTTATTTTTCAGAAACTTAATGGTACAATAATCTAAGCTTCATTAATATTGAGCAAACAGCAGCCAATAGCATTGATTTGAAAAATGTTTTTAATACATTCAATGATATGAAACCAAGGAAAATTGTTTTAGACAATCTAGATTTAATATTTCTCACTAGCCATTTGTCAGACTTTTGTCTTTTTTGGCTAAGTCTGCTTTCTAATTATTTTGCTCACTAGCAAAAATTTAGCAAATATTAATGGCTAAGAAAAATTTGATTTTTGTAGATTTTTATATTAATCAGACAATACTACGGTGATTTACGTTACGGGGTACCATAGCAACCAGTGACATTTCATAAAAGTAAAAAGATTCATTGGTTTCGATATGTTCCACTACAATGTATAACATTACTATGAATATTGCATCAATTCTAAATAGCTTACTAAGAGGTGTCATTCAGCAACTCAATGCAGCCAACAATTTGGAATTAGAGGAAGCACCAAAGGAACCAAATTGTCTGAGGCGAGGCCTTTTCAAATTTAATGACATTATATATATATATATATATATATATATATATGAAAATCAGCGAGCAGTTCTAATTCCCTATCGTCTGAGGGTTTCGTGTTGATGCATGGATTTACCGATGTTACAAATAACTCCTTCTGCTATTATTACCCTATCCTATTAAAAGTTAACAGTAAAAATGAGATCATGTTAGGTGAAGAGTGGCCACACCTTTAAGAAAAAGTCATATATTACTAGATTAAGTCATATATTAAAATAAAGAATACAGAAGCCCTAACTCTTGGATGCAGTGAGTGAAACCTACTCGCTAAGTTAAAAACCTAATCTCAGTGCATTCCTTATCTCGTGCAATTTTGGTGAAAGCACTAAAAGTTAATTTTTACTACCTACGTTAAAGGACTATGCCAGTCAAGTTTTGCCACTCTTATTATTGTCCTATACACAAAAAATAATTCTGCGAAAATTTGAAGAAATTCAGACGAGATTTAGAACCTGCACATCGACGTTGAAGTTTTCAGTGGAATATTCAAGCATATTGCGTGAGTAAAAACACAGTATCAGTTATAACTCTGCTTCTAGAAGGCCTATAATCATATTTGGCCACTAAAAATTTGGAGAATCATTACTGTAATTTACTTCACACATTAAGAGTGATTTTGTTTGTTGTTCAAAATCTTAAATTTGGAAAAATGTTCAATAAATTTATATTTTTGACATAATAAGTTTGATTAATCATGCATTGAGAATTTTCATCAATGTTTTCACTGAAAACTTAAAATAATATGCACTCTGTGTTGCAGTATTGAGCGCTTTGTTAGTGGTGCTGGTTTCAACTAAGTACTGCACTATATTTGTAGGTATCTAAGTATATGCAACCTATATGAGCATTATCTAATTGTTATTAGTTGAAGAACCCCTATACCTCAGCCAATTTATATTAAAGATGGCTTTCTTTCATTCTCAAAACACTGTTCTACTAAATTCGTAGTTAGTTGATATTAATGCTGATACAAAATTTATGATTATTCATGCTGCTGATTATCTTTGCCCACCAAATGATAAAATTAGAGGATCCAAACTTCTCCCAAAAGGCCAAGTTTTGGGTTTCCTTCTTTATCTACACATTGACAATGGAAATTCAATGCGAGACAGCGCAAATATTGTGGTGAACCTTGTAACAGAATTGTTGGAAAAAGCAAAAGTTCCAATTAGTCTCAAAGACAATATAATTGCCCACGTGAAAAAGCTGAACAAATTGTATCAGCTTGCTTGATATATCAATTGCTAATGCTCTCTCAATAATGTCAAACTAGGAAGACAAAGAATGTCTGTTGGCATAACACTGAACCTGGTCGTAGAAGGATAATGGGGTCAACGGACTTTAAACTTGCTGCAAAACAAAAATGTTCTTTTCAAAGGCAGCTGAGACAAAGAGATTGGCAAACTCTGTGGGAGAAAAAGGCCATTGCAATTTTCAATAAGGTGGCATTGGAGTAATCTTCTAGTGGTAGTGATACAGATTTCTACCATGAGCAGTCTACAATTAGTGTTCGTCAAAAAGCAATTTTGCATACAAAATGCAAAGAAAAAAAGTATATTTTCACTCAACAGTTAGCTATGTCACTTGAAAGAACAAAAATATCTGGCAGATGTGCTCCTTATTTCCTCACAGAAACAGTGCTTTAAATTGGCCAAGACCCCACGGAATTTAACATATAATCGTTCTTCCATTCAGCGCTTATGAAACCATCACCAGACACTTGCTGAAGCTTTGAAAGCGGACTGTCCTTTGGTGGTCCACTGGGATGGAAAATTGCTCAGGGATTTGACAAAAACCAGGTTGATCGCATAACAGTTATTATTAATGGTAATGGCGTGTCTCTATTGTTAACTGTGGGAAAATTGCCTAATAGTACAGATCAAGACCAAGCTAAAGCTGTTGTTGAAACTCTTGATGAATGGGATCTGAGAGAGAAAGTTGTTGCTCCGTCATTTGACAATACAGCTTCCAACACAGGAAGAACTCAATTTGCATGTGTCTTGATTGTACAAAAGTTGCAAAAAGATCCTTTGCAATTAGCGCTCGGACTTCTTTTGCAAGCAGCTTTCACTAATATTATGAGGAGTAATGCTGGAAAAGATGTTCTACTCCTTAAGCGATTTCAAGCTCAGTGTAAATTCATTGACGAGAAAAATTTTGCTTCGATCACCAACGAAAAATTTGCTGATGTAGTTATAACTTCTGATATAATTGCATGGTCTGAAAAATCTCTGAAAGAAACGATTTTCGTGATGATTACAAAGAATTTATTGAACTCTCATTATTATTTACTTTTCCAAAAGGTATTCACTTCCAAGCTCTTGGGCCAATGCATCATGCCAGATGGATGTCCAAATCTTTGTACTCTTTAAAAAACTTTATTTTCCATCAGAAATTTGACCTTAAATTGAAAGAATATAATGGAATTTTGCAAATGTGTATTTTTGCAGTTAGAATCTATCGAAGAGCATGGATAGACTCTCCTCTGTCCATTGCAGCCCCAAATAATGATACCAGTCTGTTTACCTCTATTCAAGCATATGCGAGCAGCAATACTGCAGTCTCTAAAGCTGTTTTTATAGAGTTTTGTTCCCATCTATGGTATCTATCAGAAGACTGGTGGCCTTTGCCTTCTTTAATGAGTCTGTATCAGCCAATGCGAAAAGATGTGATTCACGCGATAAAGAACCACCATGAGATAGAAAATGATCCAAAACGAAAAACCATCAACCCTACAACAAATCACTTGATCTTGTCAGCAAAGGATCAATTGCTCTATTTCAAAAGCTTAGTATTTTATCTGAATTTTTGAATGAATCAACTCACTCGCTGTTACAAATGACCATGCTGAAAGAGGAGTGACAAACATTGAAGAGTACAATCGCATTCTAACATATAGTGAGGAACAGATACAGTATTTGCTTCAAGTGGTTTCTGAACATCGGAAATTATTTCCCAACTGCTAAAAAAATCCACACTAACTCAGTAACTTGAAATGTCTTCAAGTTATTTGAGCTACCGTGTTGTTCCATTTGCTTTTGTGATTACCGTTTAGTTATATTAGTTCAGTTATCGTTTGGCTATACTAGTACAGCAGTTTGTGTTCACAAATTTGTAATTCAATAAAGTGCTATAAAGATCAGTATATCATAATAGTTTCATTGTGAAACTAACAATAAATCTCCTAGCATACTTAAACTATATCAAAGTGATATGTATATTTACTGCTGACATGCTGTGTACCATACTTATATGTAAAAATACTGGCTATGCCATTTTGTTTCAAATTTTTATTTATATTTTTTGCATAATTATGCTGTAGTTCGTGTTCAATACTATATTTAGAATGCAAATTCATAGAAATTGAAATCAAAAAATTATAACATATGACTTATTGTTCATATGCTTTCAAATTTGAGGGTTTTATAACAAACTTAACAGATCCTAATGTCTCAAGTTAATTTCATTAGCAATTCTACGAATTTTGAGTGGTAAAATATGGCTGTAGGCCTTCTAGAAGCAGATTTGTGACTGATTTTGTGCTTTTACCCCGTCACTGTATGCTTGAATACCTTCCAAACCTTCAACGTTGATGTGCAGGTTCTAAATCTTGTCCGAATTTCTTCAAATTTTCGCAGAACTGAATTTTTAGATAGAAAAATAATAAGCGCTTAGGGGCTAAAGAAAATTGTAAAAAATTTGCTTGCCTTTTTTAAGGGCCACCCTAATATATATATATATATATATATATAATGAAATTATATTTTTTAGAATATATTTGATGCTATCGTTACAACTAAGGTCCAATTTAAATTTTTGGCTCCACGCACGTGAAATCCTAAAAATCCCAAAATGGATAATTATCTGCATCGTTCTTCGCAAATATGATTTAATCAGCCTAAGGTAAAAACACTTCATTCGCATGCAGCCCCTGTAGTTTGTAAAACAAGGGAAATATCAATTGATAAATATCTAGAAATGTATTTTATATGTTTCTAGGTATGAATATAGTTCATTCGCTGAATTTAAGCAAATTTAATTTGACTTTTTGGAATTTATTAGGCGTTTGGCTGCCTTACTTTCAATTTCAAAAGTATTTCTCTATTCTACTACTTTCAGCTAAACAACAATTGTTTACGAAAGATAAAAATTTCTCACTTTTGGGTATAATGAGTCAATCATTGAAAATCATTCAAAAACCTTTGCTTTCATAAATGAACATAATTAATTCAGATACAGTTGGGGCGAAAACCAAAACGTCATTCGATTGCTGGCACTACTTTATTCATGCTGAACATACATTGAATAATTTGAATAGGAATGAAAAAATTCAGGACATTCAAGTCGTTTCTCATTGAACGACTTGCGACTTACTACATATAAAACCACTTACATATATCTTTGTAAATGCAAAAAATTCGCAAGAAATCAAACTTATTGCAATAAACTTCATTTAAATAGCGTGGGTGTATAGCAACGTACATTAATTATGTAAAAAGTAAACGTATGTGAAAATATATTTCTATGATTTTCACAAATCTTGCAATTGATTTAAAGCAGTGTGGTAAACGGGTCGATCCAACCCGACCAGATTAGCGGGTTGGGTCAAACAAAAGTTGGGTCGGGTTGTGGGTCACACTTGCTCGGGTAAATTTATTGTTTGAAGGATTTCCCTGAAATATTAGTGGAAAACTACTCACGCATTTGAATTTAGTATGCAATCTACTATGCTATTTAAAACCTACTCTTTAATTAATGTTAATAACATTCTTTCAAATTAGTGTTGTCAAAATTTGCAAATACAACTCGGGTCAAAGGCTGACTGTCTGACCCATGGGTCGGGTCGTGGATCAACATACTATGAGCAGGATCGGAACATGGGCTAATTGTCTACGGGTCGGTTGGGTCGTGAGTTGAAATATGTGAGGCGTTTTCCTCTCTGATTTAGAGAATGTATCAGGTTTTGAGTTTTGCAAAATTGAACTCATCAAAACCTCTCTTTTGACAGGTTATGTTAAGGATAACTTTATAAATATTTTGTTTCATTAAGACCAAAAGAAATGCAAATAAAAATAATATTATTTATCAAAGTAAGCGCCATCTATGGAGTAAAAAGATTTTATATCAATATCTTTTATATTCACACTCTCATTGATTTAAACCGTGTATTTTTGCATTGTCGCTCTATTTTTTTTGAACATCATTCAAAACTACTATTTTGTTTTCCAACAATTTTCTATCATGAGTAGGGCAACTAGCTTTAAACTATTCAAATATTAACTTAAATTTAATGGCAAACATGATCTATAAATTTTATGTATGACTAAAAAAACATGTTCCTACCAATTATTAACATTTCAAAATTGCACACATACTGTAGTTTTTTAAATTTAAAAAATCAAATATTTCCAGATATATCTGAGATAAATCCATTTCCTAAGCAATATATATATATATAGGGAGATTTCAGTAATTTCGATTACCAAATACAAGATTAGATTATCTATATAATAGCAAATTTTAGTAAGTTACAGAAGATACAACCAAAACACAATTTCTTAGTAAAAGGCAAATATATCGAGTTAATTCTACGTTCTGAAAAAATTATATTCTCATATTTATAAACATCAAAAAAACGAATGCTATTACTTGCTAAATGTGTAAAATTGCTTTGAAGCCATATTGACATTAATTATTCATAAGAAATGTATAAATTTGTAAAAACCTAAGTTTTCTAAACTAATTATTTGGACTCCTCGCCAATCTCACATATTGAAATTTTTTAATTGTATCAAATAATTTTGAATAATCATAACAGTAGTAGGAATATTAAAAAGGTCAATTGATCTTTAATTCCCAACTAACGCATTTAAAAATCATAGATATCGTGAAATTCATTCGATTCATCCTTAATCAATCAGATATAACTGCCTTTCTAATTATTTGAGTAAAGCTTTGATTAACTACCTCAGTCAAATAGTGATGAAAATTGAATGAATGTAATTGCCAAAAATGTAGCAAACTTACCTGCATTCATACTTATATTACCAATAATTTCCTCTATATTAATCATATATATGGTTTCACGCTTAAAATCTATGATATTATTTCGAAATCCGTCATTAGCTTTATATATTAATTAATAATCCATTACGCATATAAAACAGAATAGAGAAAATCATTAGTAAACTTAGAGCTATTTCTATATCTACATTAGAAATTCATTTAAAGCTATGCTTATCAGAATCCAATTGAATTCCACTATTGGACAGACTCAACTTTCAACAAGAATACTTAATTGCAGCTTCACAATAACCCCTTCTTCGTGTTTTTCATTCTCCATTTCTGGAGCAATATTAGATATTTTACTGTATTATCAATATCAGTTTCTTCATCATAATTCATGAACACCAGGAACTTATTAAGGAAAGTCTGTTTTTTACTTCCTAATATGTCCGTATTTGACTTATTGAGCTGATAATTTCTCATTTACTTTACCCATATTGAATTTTCTCTTTGTTCTAAAGTAACTTCACGTCTTTATGAATCTTGATCATACGCAGCAGCTAGTAGTAGTAGTCAAATTAAAAAATGGAGATTATCCACCTCGATTAGATCTTCCTTAAGTGTGGCCGTGCATGGAATTTAACAAATGATTTTATCATATGACGGAACTATGTTGTGGGAAGTTTAGATTTTAATCACATAAACCCTTAAATTTGATATATATATAGATTTATATATATATTTATATATATATATATATATATATATATATATATATATTGTAGAGTCTGTACCGAGCTGAGATAGGCCTACAATATTTGTAATTCAACCAGAAATAGAACTTGATTTGGATAAACAGCCAATTTATTCACAGGGCGGAGGCCCGGCGAAATGCCATGCAATGGAGGAAGTATCAAGCAACGTGTTGCAGTGATCACCGGTGATCGTGGAAATAGTTGACTCATGAACGAATCTAAGTGCACGATGTGTATTGCGTGAATTCCTAGTGTTGCTTTCCTTAGTGAATTTCATGCATGGATTGCTCTTTTTATTAACAGTTGTAGCAATTAAAGAAAGTGCGCAACCCGACTGCATTTGCTTGTTATTGTACTTACATATAAGTAACCGTACAGATAAATAAAAATAAGATAACAGTCATATGTACATGTGAACAATCAATGCAGCCTGTAGAAAAGTTGTCTTAAGCAGTCCATAAAACAAGTTAACTTTGCAACTACTTAAGTTAACAACTGTTGTAAACAGGTAAAATATAATGGGGCTCGTAGGCACCTCGTATGTATAATAGATATTATTATACCGTAAGAATTTGGATCTAAGCCAGAGGGGTTACCTAAGGGTAGCTATCCATCTATTTGATGACATTCTTATTTCAATGAATGAATCGATTGGAAAGCTAAACAGATAAAAACTCCTATCCGTATGCCTAACATATGAACACAATTCGTAGTCAGGCTACCGGCTGCACCACGGTATGAATAGCTGATTGTGCAGCTTTTCCAGAATTTCTTTAAATGAATTTGAGGAACACCCGCAAACTACGCATGTGCTCGAACTTTCAGCTTTCTGTTTGCATTATTAATCAAACCTGACAAAAGACAAAATAAATCCAAAGTCATATACTTCATCATCTGCGAATTCTGTTACATCACTTTTATAATAGAAAAGTGTGCAAACAGTTAAACATTTAACATGTACCCGTCTTTGTGATTTGTTTACGTACTGTTTGTCTGCTAACGATTGCACAACCATGAACTTCTATAACACTAGTGTTATAGAAGTTCATGGCACAACATCACAACTTAATTAGCTTAGCCTTTTCATTAATAATTATTAATGAAATTATAATTTGTCAATTGCTTTGACATAACTGCACTTAATTTACTATTACAAATTATTAACTAATCAATAGCATAATTCAGAAAATATAATAAATCATAATTAATCAGTTTTAGTCGTTCGTTATTTTTTCTCTTATTTGATTTTCTGCTGATTGTGGTACACTCCCCCACCACGTTATCTAATTAAGAATGACGACTCTTTCACTGTTATATAAATTTACATAATTAAATTCACTACTTGCAGCCCTTCCCATTCTAGATTATTTTACCAATTTCACAGTGATTTCTTTTTCTATGCTGAGAATTTTCTTGTTGTATGAATTTCAGATTCTCCAGTGCCTTTGAAATTGTACACTTACTTTGTAGTTTGTTTAATTTCGTATTCAACTCCTCGCAGTACTTTTCGTAGATTCAGGGACCTTTTATTGCTATCATTAGTGTCATCAAGGTGTCTATCCTGTTTGTGCGTGATAATATCGGATGTATGATTGTTTTTGCGTAAAGGAATTCGTATGTAGATCATCTTGATTTTGTTATTGAGACTTCATAAAAAACGCAATTATATTATCAGGTACTTTTTGCTGAGTTGTTTCTTCCAGTTTTTCACATTGCTTGCTTAAGATCTCTATCTCATTTGGACAGATTCCTGTGTTATTGGTTGTTTCTATCCAAATTAGCTTGTTCACACTCATTGATCATTTTCTCTCTGTATGCTATTATCTTTTGCACATTTGCTAGAGGGAATTGTTCATCAAATGAGATGTGCACCGTACTTCTAAAATATGGTCTGTTAAGCTTCTCCTTCATTACTTTTGGATGAGATATGATCATATTGCATGTTGGCTGGTTCGCCTTATTGATTACTATTGGTATTGCTGACCCATCACTTTCTCTGTCTTTGACCACTGTATCCTTCCATATGAATTACCATTGTCTCAGGCGATAGATTATCATACAAATTATACCACATTTTTCTTGTCACAATAAAGTAGGGATGCAATTTCCGTCACCTACTCTTGTTATATGGCTTTCGTGGTCTTCTGATCTGGACGATTGTTTTGAGTCTATTTGCGTCAGTTGTGATGTTTGTCTGAATGAGAAGAGCATCACCACTGTGAACTCATTGACAGCTGTTCCCATGTGTCAATTTGGGGGACATTGCTGATTGTTTCAATATCTGGGTCCTCTAATTGATTCCCAATATCCTTAATACCTAAGATCTTTAGTTGTCAAGGAGGACCATTTGTCTTATGCTCCAAACTCATTGCCCTTTAGGTGGCATTGAGTTTCGCTGTTGAAGGGTGTATCATCTTCATTTCGTAAATTTATCACCATGTCCGTTGGCTGATTTACAGGGCTTGATTGCTCTAACCGCACGTCCTTTAGTAAATGATTGGTCCTGCGTATTCTTCTATGTAGATTTGGTGGTTGTTCCTCATTTATCCTCTTGCCCTTTTTGTTGGCAATTGGGGGAGGGCGTTTTCCTTCTTACCTGCCTCCTAGGATTATTTGAACATTCTGACTCCATCGGCCTGTGCTTTAATTGACATTTGGATTGTGGAGTTCTCCTTCTCACTCTTGTACTCCTGTTTGGTGATTGATTCTTGGCTTTGTTCGTTTTTTTCACCTTGTTTGTTATACCTAAATTCAGTTAGCATATTAATATCCCATATCTCTGGGTTGTATATTAATTTATTTTTTGCTGCCTTTGAGGCATAACTCTTTTCTCTATATTTTTTGTATCACTTGTTGTTGTGACTTCTTCATCAAATTCTTCTTCACAAGCACTATCGAGGTCATCCATATTTACGTAAGTATTTCCATTATTATGTATAATTTTAAATTCTGCATTTTCATCTAATGCTATTTGTTCTACGTCCGTCATTGCTCTTTTTAAGTTTTAGAAGTGTAACATTCTTCATCGTCTAATTTATAATTATTATTGGGTAATACTTGTTGTATTGTGTATGGCCCTGCCCACTGTGTTTTTAGTTTTCTAACCTGATTCACGTCTTGCATTCTCATTAGTGTGTATTGGTAAACCTTATCCCCTTTTTATGTGATTGGCTATATATTTTCTTGTTAAAATTCCTTTCTTACCTGATGGCTGACTGTTTTGTGTTATGACACATGGCTTCATGAATTCCTGTGAGTTGGTCTTTTAATTTGCTTATATATTTGTTGTCTGGTTATCCTGTGTATGTATGGTGTTGCATTGAGATTAGTGTTGCAGCTTCTCTGCCGTACATTGCCTTACATAGTGTCATTCTTATAGTTGTATGCACCGAGGTATTGTAAAAGTATTCTACCATTTCTAATACTTCTCTCTGATCTCTTCTTCCTATCCTTGATGTAATTATTCTTATCAATTTTATCATTGTGCGATTTAACCTTTCAATGGCCCCATTTGCTTGTGGATGATATGCTGTTGTTCTTTCATTAATTATTTCTAGTAGTTTTGTCATTTCTTCAAATAGTTTGCTCTCAAATTGAACTCCTCAATCTGATATAATAATTTTCATTGGTCCAAATTTAAATATCCATTTTTTCATTGTTTTTTCTGCAACCACTTTTCCTGTAGTTAACTCCAGTGGTATCACCCTAGCTTATTTGGTAAAATTATCCACTATAACCAATACGTATTGGTATCCTTCATTGTCTTGTGAAAGTTTTTCTAAGTCTATGTGATTAGGTCCTGTTGTGATAATTTTTTCTAAGGGTCCCATTTGTCTTGAGAAATGAATTTTATTGTTAATAAAACAGGTTCTACATTTGTTTATAACATCTTCTACTGTTTTTCTGATTGCTATTGTTATGAACCTAGTGTTGAAAGTCATTTTAGTTTGCACAATACTGATGTGTCCCTTTTCATGTGTTTTTCTTACTACATCTCTTTTGAAGTATTCGGGTATTACAATTCTTAATGATTTTCCTTCAACATACAGTAGTCCACTTATATCTTTGAAAGTAGCTATTAGCAATCTTTCCCAGTTGTTTTTTGTCGTCTTTCAGTTTTTCAATTATCTCTGATAAAATCATATCAGTTCGTTGTTTTTTGATGACTTCTTCCATTATCTCTACTTTTATCACTATGGGTGATATTGGTTTGCCCTTTTTGTCAGTGTTAATCTCCAGTAAATTTTCATACTCATTATGTGGTAAAATTTGAATTATATTTTCTTCTATTTTTCTGATGTCTTGTTGATATTCTGGAAGTGCAGTCCAGAAATCAGCATTTTTATGTAGCATACCTTTGTGGCGTTCAATTTTAACTTAAATTCGTTTAAGTACTCTATCCAGCAAGAAACTATCAAAGATTTGTCACCTGAGATTATTTTAGCCAGGCTAACCCACTATTATCTGTTCTTACTTTAAATGTGTTCCCTATTAGAAAGTATCTGAACTTTTTTATACTCTCCACCAATGTGAGCATCTCAAGTTTTGTTGAATCATATTTTTCTTCACTTTGTTTTAACTTTCTGCTGAAAAATTGTATTTGTACTTCTTTGCCCTCTTTAATTTGGCATAAGCAAGCACCTATGGCTACATTACTAGCATCACAATCGAGAATAAATTCTTTGCTGTAATCAGGGTATTTAGTGATGGTAAATTGGATAGTTCATTTTTTAGTTTGTCTAACTCCTGTTGTTCTTTCCATGACCATTTGAATATTGCTGATTTTTTCAATAGCACGATCATTATGTTAGTTTTCTGTGCAATTTTGGGTATGAAGCACCCATAATAATTTATAAATCTCATTATCCTTTGCAAGTCTTTTTTATTTCTTAGTCTTTCAATGTTTTTTTACCATTTCTCTCATGTTGTTTTTCATTTTTAACTTTCCTTGTTCAACTTTCTCTTGTTTGATACTCTTTTCAATTAGTTGCGTTTTCAATGTTATTTCCTTGCCATATATTTTAACATTCTCTCTTTTGACGTTTACCACTCTGTTAGTTGCGTTCAATATAGGTATTGTTCCTTTGCCTTCCTTTATTGTGCATAGTGATATCTTTGTGGTGTTAATTCCCGTCTGCTTATAAAGCATTATTTCAGTTGTCAATTTCTTGTTGCTTTCTATAGTATACATCTTCCAGTTGTTCAGTTGAAGTTTGACATCTGTTAGTTTGAACAATACTGTTTTATTGTTGCCTTCCTCCTTTTCAGTTGCTATTATTTCTTTCTGTACTTTTATTGTTCTTGTTGTATATCTATGAGACATCCGTTTTTTGGTTAAGAAGTCGTTTCCTAATATCATTTCATATGGCAGCGGATTCCTCTTGGTGTCTATCACTATAAATGATTGTTGAAATGTCATGATCGCGATCTTTATTTGTTTGAGCTTTATATATATATATATATATATCACTATTCCAATACTTCTCTATTTGTCACGGATATGTCTGCCTGCTTGCTTCAGTGACCTTGCATATCGGCACTTTCAAATCCCCATTATTGTTAATTTGGGGTGCATGCTCATACCATTTACTTACTGTTTCCTTACATGTACTGCCAGCTCAAGAAAAGATGTAGCCAGTATTTCGTATTAGGGTAGGGAGGGTGTGGGCAAATTGACAGATTAGCTGCAAAATTCATGAAATTCCATATCCAACTGACACATTTGCATTGGATAGAGATAATTACCCCTGTGTTCAAACTCCAATAAGATGACTATACATTATTCTTTGTCATGCTTGAACTTACACACATTCTCACTCTGCAATCGGATGACATACTGTCTTACACAACTTGCATCTATCATTTAGCTCTACAATTCTCTCCAAATGTTTCTTCATACAATTTGTCATGATTGCTTATTCATTTTCCGCCATAGTGAATGCTTCTATTTTTTCTCGAATTTTGCCATCTTTAGCAACTTGTTGCTTTTTCTCTAACAAAGCTTTGCGTATTTCCTATTTTCAACATGCCTTGCTTCTGTCAAGAATTTACTCTATCGTATTCAGTTACTTGATTTAATATATTTTAATAAGCTATTGAATCACCAATATGATTTGGAACTATCAAAAATAATATCTGAATATCTACCAACAAATTACCAGCTTCGTTCTTCAAATCTTACAATTTTCAAATCAAAGGATATAAGAAAAGAATCAACCAGATCTTTTTATTTAAATAGAATTGCAATACTTGCAAATTATATACATCAAAATACTTCCATCAATTTATATGGATCATTGAAACAAGTAAAAAGATCATTAAAAGACTTCTTCCAACAACAGTTTTTAAATAACTTTAACTATTCCGTTAAAAACAACTGTAAGAAATATGCAATATGTTTATGTCGTTTCTGCCGAGTGCCTTATGTTCATTATTAATGTAATTTTTGTTTATATACTACTGTTTAGTATCCATATATGGATAATAAATCTTTATTATTATTATTATTATTATTATTCTTAAATAGCTTCTTTCTCACTCACAGCAATGCCTTAGTTTGCTTTTCTACATATTCCTCCAATTCTAAAAGCTCATATTCTACATTAGTTAGAGAATTACAACATAAATTCCAGATAAAAATAAATTTTATAAAAACTATGTGATTTCATGAACTGAACTTCTCGAACACCTATGACATTTTGGCAATGATTACGCAACATTTCTAACAGCATTACAAGGTCTTCGCGTTATTGCAGGCAGCAGAAATTTTATAATGATACTGATGCTATGCTCTGCTTTTCTTCAGCATTAATCTGGCATTTGCTTTAGAATGACTGGTGATATTAGAAAGTTGTTTTAAAGACTAATAGTAATTTTCTTCCATCAGTGGCATCACCAGATTTGAGGGCCGGTGCAAAGATATCAATATAGAGAGCCTCCCAATTTTAGGTAAGTTACTTAAACTTTCAGTACCTGTTTTGGCGCATAGTTTATGTTTTTTATTACTAAATCTTTTTTACCTATGTAGATACCTGTATAACTATTGGGCCGCACCCTCTCAGTGACGCCACTGCAGCAGTTTTTTATTACCTTGGTTGTCCCAAACGAGATGAATCGGAGAGAGATATTCGATTTTTTTAATGACTCCTATCAGTGATTAAATCTTAACTTGGCGCTGGTGCATTACACCGTTGCTCTCAATTAATTGCTTATCGATCTGTACCACTGAAGTACTACATGTTGAGTTTCAATATAGTAGACATAAAAAATTGTTGCTTCATTATATCAATAATTGGAAATGGTCACTGATCGAGACCGGGATCGTTGACTATTTCAACAACTGGACCGTTTGGCCCACTTGATGAGTATGTTAAAAACGCAACCCTTAAATTAGTTTTGCTTTCAAGAAAAAAGCAGTTTAAGAAATATTCATATATGTAGTGATTGTTAGGTCGATTATTTTGTGACCTAAAAGTGTAGCATTTTAACAACAAAATGGTAAAAAAACAAAAATTTTTGATCAAATAATATAATTAAAACGACTTGCACTGATTATTTATTTGTTAAAACGCGTAGTCACTGATGTTACAAATTACAAAATATGCTTAAGATTTCATACAGAAAGGGAGCGTTTGCTAAACATTTGCAGAATTCTTAAAAAATTTGTTCAAGAATGGCATTAGAACATGACTTGAATTTAAAGTTGGTTAAGCATTTTTTACCAAAAATAAAGAAATTCACTAATTCAGTATTTGATTTTAATCTAATTTTCACCGGTCCGGTTCGGACCGGACTACTGTCCGGATTGGACCATTTCCAACTTTGATTCGTTGCACTTCAATAAAATATTACAGCTGACAGAATATGCTACTTAATCTAAAAATGGAAATCGTCTCGTTAACTAAAGAATAACTGGCTAAGGTATTATTGAGCAAAAACTATTTACAAGATATATATATATATATATATATATATATATATATATATACATATATAAATGTAGAATTTAGTAGCCGAATTCTCAATACTTTTGGTCGCACCATGCATTATTATATAATAAATGCACATTCAAACTAACATCCTGCTTTTTCCGAATGCTTCACAAGATATGATTTAAATAAATTTTGCTTACGCACTTGCAAAAGCTTTATTTTCTTGAGCTAATAAAAATAATCATTATAAATTTCATATATAATACAATTGCATTGAGTTGTTTAGATAAATTACGAAAGTTGTGTTTTTACAAAAAAAGTATTTTATAAAGTAATTAATTAAATTAAAATCAAACCTATATTTTAAGAAGCAAACTTTTAATGATTTAATGATAATTTTAAATTTCATTTGTGAATACAAAAGTTTTAGTTTTGATATGATATTCAGTAGCGCCATCTAGCGAAATATATTTCTCTCTTCAGATTTGGCAAATGTTCTATCATGTTTTAGAGTATGCATGCACTTGTGAGGGGCTTTTAACCAAGAGCAATTATAATGGGAGTCTGCCTGTTTGCCTTATTTATTTCTATGTCGTTTTTCCATCAGTGTCTCAGTAAGTTATTTTTTACTGATTGTATATATTTTTGGAATAGTTTAGTGAATTAAATATATGCAGTTGCTGTTTCATTTCTTAAATATACGTAAAACACAAGAAATTAATTACATCTTAAGAGGGTTTCTCAATGTCATGAAACGTATTAATATTATAAGCAACAAGACTTCAAAAAAGTAGTTCTGAATGGAATGAATATCGCATCAATATTGTAGCCCAATCCAACTTAAAAGGAAATTTTCAAATTACATTATATTTAAATACTGTTTGAGCTTCTTAAGTGGATATTTTTCTTAAATTCTTTCATTTGAAAATAAAATTTCAAAATATTTTACATTGAAAACAGCATATGTGGAAATATAACTACTAAATTGCGCCCATAAAACTAATCATAGCATAGACGTTCTTGAAAATGCTAAAATCATGAATAGAAACTACATGAGATGGCATGTAAAAATATGCAATCATGTATTTATCAAAGAAAAGTAGCATTATAACATTGTGTTTATTATTTATTATATCAAAGTATATTGCTTTGGAGCTTGAAATTTATTGTCCCGATTGGAACTAAAAAATAAAAAATTAAAACTTAATTTTTCTTCTTTTTCTAAGATACCTAAACTCGGTTAATATATTTTCAGATACATTAAAAATTCATCTTTATATATTATCTGCTGCCTTAACATTATCTCGTAAACGTATAACGGTGTTATTATGGCAAATGCCAATATTCTTGCGAATTTGTTAAAACCTCACTTTTAATTCAAAGCCATGCGGATGGTATAAATAATGTAAAATCAAATCTGCAAAATAAACAAAATGAGATTTCTGTCGGTAGCTAGTTACTAACAGTTTATTATGATATTGATATCGATAGGATATCGAAATTCAAGAATAACGTAATTTTTATCTGTTATACACTGTAATTGGATAAGTAATTTCCATTTAACAGTAACAACTGCTTTTATTATGCAGTTCATTAATATTCGCATAATTTTTATGTTCACGTTAAAACTGAATAAATCCATTGTCAATGTCAAGAGATGTAAAGTAGTCAACTTTTGTATTGTTAATAGCCGGTGTTCACTAGAAATCCGCATTATAAGTAAAAATAAAAATCATGGCACCAACCAGTGTATTCAACAAAATTGATTAAAAAATAAATTCAACCTTACAATCATGTAACAAGATTTTAACTACGTGGAGTTGACTCTTTGAGCAGGTTCATTGACATTAACTAGTAAAAGCAATTCTGTTTTTTAGCGAATTTCTAGTGCACACCCGTTAGGCAAATTAGAGTTTAAACAATTTTAGATAGCAGCATATCGGTGCTTAATATTTCCTGATTTTTTTATTAATGTTCCCTGCAATAATATTCCCATTCTAGTTTTAAAGATCTTCACACTTTTATATCAATTGCCATTGACCAATTAGCGAAGAAAGGAAGCTTAATGCAATGCTCCAGCAAAGTTTTCAATGCACTTGAATGCCAATGTAATGCATCGTTTTTTACCTCAGTGTACATTTTTTTCAAAATTTAAAACCTTCTTGCAACCCTGATGATTTCGTGTTAATTGATTTGTCTTCTAAGGAACTTGTTTCAATTTTCCTGTCATATATTCGAGTCCTCACCGAAAGTACCTGTCATTACCATTGATAAGAGGGTAAACATTTCTTGCCCATACTTTCATTGGGTCCTTGCATTTTTATTTGTTTATATTAATCCACTGAAAATTGTTGTTCCTTTTCTTTTTAAGCTACTGTGCTCTTACGCACTGCATTTAATTAAGCTCATTGCTTCAAATTAAACTAAATCAAGGAAATGCAATCCCCATCAACGCATTGCATTGCATTTCCAATGTTTCGCCGAACACCATTAAAGCTTTCTTAATTTTCCTATATATATATATATATATATATATATATAAGTTCTCATAGAATTTTATATTCCTTACGTGTATCAATGGTGTGCAAATATTCTCCGCAAACCAATACAACATAAATTGCTAAAATAAATTTTTGCACAAATGAAGTTAAGAAATATTTGCAAAAATTCGTAGAATTGCACAACTAATAGTATGTAATTAGTGTATATAGTAGTTTTAATCTGGAATTCAAAATTGCGATTGAATATGCCCTCCTTGCATTGAACATAATCCAGGCTTGTTTAAGCCCCTGGTCAAAACTTGACCTGCATTGATAGTACAATGCTGAATCCACCTCTATCTTCTGGGGAGAATATGGACAAAAATCTCAAATTATAATTAAGATGCAGTGGTAATACGGGTCTAGAAAGCAGGTTTATATCGTATTTCTGATTTTAATCTAACAGGAATATTTGATCTTGACTCTGAGATAATGAAATTGATTCATCTTAATTGTAGTTTGTTTGAGATCTGCAGATAAGGCAATAACGGATTCGAACTGGTCAATATTTTTTTACTTTTGAGCCTATCTTCAAATTTTTATACATTATAAAACTCAATTAACTCTGAAACCCTTTCCTATCTTGCATTCAAGAACGCAGAGCCTCTATTGTTTTAATTTATAAATAGTTGATTAGTGAGTACTAAATTCTTGTTATTGAGTAACCTACACAAGTATGTGCGCTTGAATTACGAAGTGTTTAGACGCATGGAGGGCTTATTGTTGCCAAATTTCATTGTGAGTACAAGTCTATTGACTAAATCGATATTACATAGGGTAAATTAAACACAATAATATTTATTCATCACTGATATTAAATACTCTTAATCCTATAGCACAACAAACTCGGTGGTGTGGTCACCAATCAGTCAAACATGTCGTTTTCGACTAAAGCCTTGTTATAATCAATGTTAAGATAACAATGCTTAATAAATGCTTATGTTAATTGAAAATTATAATACTTTAATTAACTGTCAAACTTACCAATTTTTGTAAAACCGTTAAAATCGCAAAAATCAACTCAACTATATTTAAAATATCGAGCATATAGTTGCAAACTTCAACTAAATATACTGAAGTTCCAAAGAAAATGTAAACAGATCAGCAATAATTTACAATATGACATACAATAAATTTCATATTAATATCTAACAGCAAATTGTACTTAACTTTAAACTGCCCATGTTCATTATAAAGAAAAAACTGTTTTCCAGATTATTTCAATCAATTTTCTGCACACCTATTATAAAATTTGAAAATACGGACATATGGCAGCAACTATTGGTGAACATGCTAGAGTGTAATGCTGAATATTTGAACGAAAGTGTGTTACTGTGGCTGAAGTACAGACTTGCTGTGAGAGTTTGATGGTAAAATTTTAGCTAGGGGTTTTTACGGCTATTTGTGAAGTGGAAATTTTTGTAGCCACCCTCAATTGATCTAAAAATGAAAAAAATTGAACTATAAAATAGTCATAATAAAAACGCATAAATCATAATACAAAATTGAATTTTGGCCTAAATATTGCCATAGCGAACCATGTAATGTTCAATGTTATCTTCTAAAAATTTCCTTCATCAGTTAGAATGTGGTTCAACATTGAAAAAGATCTCTCAGCGTTTGCACTTTTAGGTGGTGCCTTTTGCAACAGACCATAGTCACTTTGAGACAAATTTATTGACTATTTCCAGAAAACCTACATTCTTCTTCAAACAACTTCTTATATATAGTAAAATTTCCGTAGGATCATTTGTTTCCAGCTCCACTTTTATTTCTTGTAGCTTCTCCTAAGCTTAAGCAATGGAAAAATTCTTACTTCCCAGTTTTTTTCACTAGAGACGAGAAGGACCTGTAGTCACATACTGACATTACCTTATTTGTGACATTTGGATTTTACACAACTTCCTTTGCCTTTGCTACAAGTAACGGATCAAAATTATATTTCATTAAATTTTTGTGTAGAGGATTTTTACTGATATTAATTTAAAAAGTTTGAGTTGGGATGCAAATGCACACCAAGCAGTCACATCATATAATTTTTTTATTCAGTCACAAACCGTTAACACCGTGAAATTCTACTAAAAATTGACCTATTAAACCCATTAGACCCGCTAAAAATCGACCGATTAGACTTTATTGACTTTATAGAGCTGTTGATCACTCTACTGATTAGGAATAGGTTAAGAAGTGAGTGCTGTTCTGCTTAATCGAAAATACTTTTGAGAAATAAATTAATCTTCGCATAGTCCCAATTAACATTAAATTTAAAATCAATGTCGATTTGACTGTTGAAATTAAGTTGATCAGGCAATTATGAAGTGAAATTGATTACTATGAGGAAATTTCCTACATGTATAAATGACTGTTCTTAAATATCATTATAATGCTAAATATGCGTTTTATAAATTTTATTGTTCTAGAAAGAAATGTGGCTTGATTTTATCAAGATTTCCAAGAAAAATTCAGCCGATTGTATTGGAGTTAATGATATTAAATAAATCAGCAAAAATCTTAAAAGCTTTAAAAATTATTATGTTAGTATCAAATCACAATTTTTTAAAAACAAGATTACCGTATATTTTAGATAATACGGCGCTTTGGATTATAAAACGTAGTATCAGTGAACGGAACAAATATCGCCTTCGTTAATTGTTCCGTGCTGTGCCCAATATTTACAATTACAATTAATATAGATATTAAAATTTGCATGTTTTAAAATAAATTTACAAATAGGCTAGAATTTTGTTAAGCAACAATGGATTTAAACCTTTTAATCAATGCAAGAGTTAAATTTCATCCAGAGATGGACATAGGCTGGTAGAGACACAGTTTAACGCAACCATGCATGTGAGTCAAACCGAACGCACCGAATGCTATATAATTTGTAAACAATATGGTGAAAAATAATTACATTTTGAAATTCTTTAAAACGCAATTTTGAATTTTCGATTTTAATGTGTAGATTTAACTATATGTTTCTAGCATACCCGACATTGATCTAGTGAACCGAAAAATTAAAGAAACTTTTTAACAATGAATATAAAAATGGGCTTAAAATAGGATGGAATAACTTTAACATCTTATTGTGCAGGGATGGATTCGTACCAGGTCAGGCTAGGACCAACGTTTTCTGCCCACGTCCATCTCTGGGTTCATCCGCCGAAATGCTACTTAGCAATGAAAATATCAATGATTAACCCACTTCATGTGAACAACGTAAAACGTGTACGATCGTTCATATATTTACTTTATAATTGTATTAGTTGTATACAATACACGAAATAGTTGCCTGGTGATTTTATTGGATAGAGAAAAATTGTAGGAACTGTGCTTGTGAACACATATAAAGTGTGCCTTGCTGTGTCCAAAATCATGTGAAAAATTCCGTGCCGTGCCTGGCCGTAGCGCTGTGTGGTAAAAAGGAAGTCATTGTTTTCAGCTAACCCGTCGGTTTTTTATAATAGTCGTAACCACTCGCGATCGACTTTTTTGTAACCATAACCGCTCATAGCCATCATAAAAGTTTTTAGAACGCAAAGCAATAACTCGAAATAAAAAATATTGAACAAGAGTAACAGAAATCTAAAAGTCTTTGAAACAAAATTTATGGAAGGCTTCTTTTGCCTGATCAAATAACAATAATTTTATTTATGTGATCTAGGTCAATTAGTACGATTTGAGTCAGATAGAAGAGAATAATATCAGAAAATCTTAGCCATTTCGGTTATAATAGTAACCGCCTTAACTTGTAAAATGTTTAACCTTAACCGCGGGTATCCGTGGTTAACTGCATTTAAATCTGTAGCTGTACAGCTCTATCAGACGACTGTTGTAGCTCAGTAAGCCACATTAAATTGAAGAAACTTATTGGTTAGATCAGACAAATAAATAAAGATAACTTTCATTATTACACAAAAAATGAAATCATTTTTCAATAACTTATCTTCTAAGAAACCTCTAAATTCGTGTTTTCTGTGTCGGAATACAACAAGCAATCAGAAACCCTGTTCATACATATGGCGTATGGGCGACTTTTTACAAATATAGGGATTTTTTGTGTTCTATAGGCTGAAAAATTCAGTACTGAATATGACTACGCTTAAGATAGTGATAAATTTGTAAAATTTTATTATATTTTGATGAATATTAATATATTTCTAAATATGCATAAAATTCCCGGTGTCTAGAAATACTTTTATTGAAATATTTGGCAATTTTGTCAATTAATTCTGTTGGGATTTGTGTGTAAAAATTTTTATACTTGTGGTGTGGTGTGGATTTGTAGATATTTCTTGTGTGTTGTGTGGTGTGGGTTGTGGGTAAAAAATGTCGCCCACAGCAATACTGCTGAAGTGCCTGAAAGGATTCATTATTTTTATTGGGAATTCCGACAATTTAATAAAAATGTTAAGTCTCACCATTTCTAACTTTCAAGTAAAAGTTTGTGAGCAACAACTAATCTTAGCTGTTTCTTTTTACGTAAATAGCCCACCGAAACACATTGAAGCGTGCTGTGCGCAAAATCAGAGGTCGTGGAGTTTTCCACAGTTTAACAGGGAACATAAAAAGTAAAAACTAATATATTTCGCGATGATATCAGATTTTTTATAGCTCTATTAGTTCATGACCTAGAAACGTTTAAGTTTTCTCTTAAAGGTGAGTTAAATTTTTGTTTTAAGTTGAATATCAATTAGAAGGATTAATTTATTGATTTATTCAATTTACATAATTTTTTTTTCAAAACAACAGACTATGCTTGGTAGTTATTTCTGAAAACAATTTTTCTCAATTATACAATTAAACTTTGAATTAAGTATTAATTCATGATTTCCATGAAATCGATGTTTCAAATAGAAGATTTTTGACATCATTTGAAAATACGTAACAATAGTATTACAAGTAATTGCAGATAAATTTTTTATAGAGTTCATGCTATCTTTGCAATTAGAAACTGCAGTTTAAGGTCTTAACCTTAGTTGGTATCATAACAGATATGACATTTTCATGGAGATCGGTAATGTTAGGTAACATAGGATTCAAATACGCAATGCGTTAAGGCTGAGTTAACAGCGTAGATATAGTCATTCCTTGTTATGTTAAATTATTTAAAAAATTGAAAAACTATTTACTCAAGTATTCATTCACCATAACTAGCAGCAGCAAATTATGATGATAATAGATTTAAAATTGCTATTGTTGCAAATTATTTAATTTTCCTTGAAATATATTTTTAAAACAAAGAGTGGTGGCTGCTTACCATTGAGAAATACTCTTTGCATTTTTAACACGAGTTTTTTTAATGTGATATGCAAGGCTCAGTTCATGTAATCCTCGTTATGGCTTACTTGGCTATGTTCCCCAATCCAACATAAAACACAAGTGGAAAACCGGTTAATCAAAAAAACATTCTTGAATTAAATATCGTAAACAAATAGTAAACAAATATAGCACTCAAAATATATTGCATTTGCTAGGTTTATGTTTTCTTGCACATTTTTATAAGTAAAGAAGAATTGTTTGACAGTGCTCGACGGTTTCCAAAAAATGAGCTCGGTTTCGTAACAGTTCATATGAGAACTCCAGAGGTGTAATCGATATTGTTTGCTTCCATTGTAAAAATTCAATATCTGTGCAAAATATAAAGAACACTAAACAATACAGGGATTTTTGAACAGTTTCATAATCTCATAAAAACGTTTTTAAACGCTTATAACTCAAAACTATTGAAGCTCAATAGGTGTTGAGTACCTTTGCACATATCAAGAAGCAGTCAAAGTTCTTATTTTCTTCCATGGGCTCCGAAACCTTATAAAGATGTAAACATTAAGTTTAGAGAGAACTTATATATTTATTGAAAATTCGAAATTGTCAAAGAAAATTTGTTAATCTTTTCAGCAACCTCAGCCACAGCAATAGACTTTAATAGAAATGTCCTCATTGCATTAAAGCATGTTCCTCAATAGGCCTATCCATGCCCCAAGATTTGTTAATCGGCTTTGAGAAATTTTTTTGTAAATTTGGCAAAACGATTTGTCCTTTAAAGTGGACGCCAAGCTGCTTAAGATTAAATTGAACTTTTATATGATATCAATACTTAACAAGATGACAATCAACACTAAATGTACCTAAAATTTCTAAGTTTTTTATCTAAAAATTAACGAAATGTTGATCAACGTTTTGGTTATGACTCATTTAAATATTTTTGTCTTATTTAATAGAATTGTCACTTGTTATTAAAAACAACTTGACATCAAATTAGCTGGTCAGACAAGGAATTTGCTACTAAGAACTCGAACTTCATCCGCTATTCCATAAATTTTCTTTACCAAACTATAGAATAGTTTATTAATATACATCATATAATAAAGTAGACTTTATCTATAAAGATGGACTTGGGCCGGGCCTGGACTTGGTTTGAAGTATTAGAAAAATGTGACGGAAAAGTGTGAAAAATTTTAAAAATTTCTTAATTACCCAAAAATGAAATCAATTCAACACAAAATGCAGAGATTGTCATACAATTTATATGCAATATGTTGAAAAATAATGAAAATTATGATTAAGTTTTTCAGTGAATAGCTCTTATTATAAATTTCTAAGATACCCAACTTTGATCTGTCAAATTGGAAAACTAAAGAAATATATTTTTGTAAGGATCATAGAATGTTCAGAATTGGCATTAATTTAAATTCTTCGGCCCATGTCTATCTGCAAACACATGAACTGTGTAAGGAGAATAACTTTTATAGACATGTAAATTGTCCATACTCCAATGCTTCAAAAGCGATTGAAAATAAATCTTTCAGTTGGTTTTAATAATTTTTGACAACGTGCTGCATCAGAAGGCAATTAAAAGGTCGTAATACAAAAGTATGTCATTAATATAAATCTCAGTGGTCATCTGGCTTTGCTAGGTCAAGAATTATATCTGAGTGGTGTAAGGCTTCGCTGATTGAATTGAAATATTCTAATGAAATAATTTATTTAGAAATTGAATGTAGTTTGCTTCTTCAAAATTATCACATAAGTTAATTTTTTAATATTGAGCCATAATTGATATTTGACGCAAGTTTTTGTGGTTTATAAAGGTAGGTTAAATTATTCAAAGTCCGCATAAATGTTACTAGATACTTGGTGAAATATACTTTGTTTGAGACAGAACATCAATGGTTTGAGCATGGAATGAATTTGAAATCAGGAGATTTAATGTTTCTAACATTTGCAACATTTTCACACTTGTATTATTTTGGGTGGTGGAATAATAATTTATATTTAATTCGATTTGTGTAGCCGTAAATTATTTAATCAATGTGAATAAATTTCAGTGAAGGCCATTTTCTTGGACATTAACATTTGTTGATTCCATTGGTTGTAAAAAATTCAGAAAGATTAAAACAAAGCTTTGCAGAAGCGTTATGGGCAACATTGTACTATTCTTCTAAATTCTACATTAAATTTTTCATATAAACAATCAGTTTTTCAAGTTATTCTTTAATTAAGTATATATATATCCAGTATATTTAACATAAATTTATTTAAGAAAATTAGGAGAAAGAAAATTGACTTGCTTTCTTGCTATAAGGAGCCCAGGAATGCAAATCTTATTTTCTCGAACTCTCTGTCTTTTATAAATATTGCAAAAAAACTTCAAAGAAAGCCTACTTTTAATGTAAGTCTATTTGCAACAAACAATATTACAAAAGCAGCACCCTTTGAACAAATTTATGGGAATCCTTTTAAATAGAACCTCATCGAAAAGTTTATTGACATACATCGGGGCTTTGCATGATTGCTACGGAAAAGTCAATTTTATGGGTTAATATGATCATATGAGCTACGTTAGGCATAGTGTTATTTAGCAAAAAAACCATATTCCCAATTAAAGAATTTTTTTAAAGATATTTTTGAGCTTAATTTTTGTTTGGTATGTTAATTCTGTATAAGTATTTTCCTAAGGAAAAGTGATTGTGTCATTTGAAAATTCTCAATTACTGAAAATAACTAATTTACATATAGTGTGATGCTTTTCGAAGCTGTTGGTTTCCAATGTATGTAATCGAAAGGAGCTCTAAATAAATATTTAGGGTCCTTGGTAATGATGAGCTAAACCATAATCGGTATATAACAAANGAACAAATGAATAGTAACCCCTCTCTATTTGCTGTTTTTCCTCCTCCCTCTAAATTTTGATTACATTATATTAAAACGAAACTTGGCATAGATATTCTTCATACCCTGCCCATGTTGAGAGAGATCAATTGTGCACCGGCCTTTTGATAAGTGATTTACGAAATGTCTTTTTATTACTTGTGTTGGACGCACTAACTTCAAAGCTATTATCTTCATATTTATATTTGTGGAACACCCTATATATATATAAAGATATATATATTGTATAAATAAAATTTAGAATACAAATAATTTACAAGGAATTTAAGAATTCTTTCATATTCTGAAATTGTATTTTAAAAATCTGAACGTTCACTGACTACGCAACAAGTTTCAATGCGCACAGAAGTATTTTAACATGAATAAATGTTAATGATGGTACCTTTTAGGTTCTAATTTACTCCGCATCGAACCAGAGCAACTCGATCCAGTGCTAGAAGGGCAAACAGTTACATTAATGTGTTATGGCGACCCCAACCATTGCAATTTAGAAGAAATTACTTGGTGGATAGAATCTGGTGGAGTACTCGCAGATGATCCCAACATAATCAAGACTTTAAATTCAGAACTAAATGCAGTAAATCTTACATTCATTAGTGCTGATGTACACATAGAGAATAAATATTATTGTAGATGTAAGCTACCTATGAGCAACACTGTACAACTTCGGGTCTTAGGTAAGTTTGTCTTGTAATGAATATTTCAAAAATTCTTTATTTCATTATGCTTTAAAATAATTTTATTAGATATATGTAGCCTTCCACAGAAAGATTACTTTTCAAACTCTGAGATTTGCTTCACTGATTTCGCAACACGAAACTACTTGGGTGTTGACGAATTTTCGTAGACCAATACAATAAACATTAATTAACATGTCAGTTATTTTAACATGTAGGCTTTAGAAAATGAGCGTTTAATTTAAGCTGTTTCAACAAGCGTGCATTGAAGTTTCACAAATAGAAATCTCAGTGAGACACATTGTGGCAGTCCACTTGAAACTCAATGCTGAACTCCGCTTGAAGAACCTTAATCATTGTGTTAATCGAGGCATGAATTTTAATTAAGCACATCTTGCCAAACACATCATGCTAACAACAATTCACACATCTTCGATAGCGTGTAAACGTCTTAATAAAACAATGCAGTTTATGCATTTCTGCTATTGTTGAACTAATCTTCTTCAGTGGCGTACGCAGAGGGGCGACATGGTGGAATGTGCCCCCGTCATGTTTCCAAATTTAAATTTGACTGGATAAATCAAAAAAATTTTCGTAAAAAAATTAAAAAATGTAAAATCTAGGATCGTGAAATGTATTTTTTAGGGTCTATTTTCTCAATATTTTCAAAAATTTTTGCGCGTTAGGGAATGACAATGGTGCCCCCCCCCGTCAGAAAATCCTGGGTACGCCCCTGATCTTCTTAAGCAATATTTCTTGCTTCTGTAGCCTATAGAACTATTTTGTACATTTATTCCACATCAAACATGTGTACT